>ML108939.1:20110-77282 GCA_003697995.1 Taxidea taxus jeffersonii | reverse complement strand
GAGTCCCACCTGGAGTCTCCGAACCCCGTAGATCCCTGAGCTCTCCCAGGTCGGAGTCTCCCCGGATCTTGTGGGGACCCCTCGCACAGAGCACCGATCCGTGTCACAGACCACTAGGAAATCTCGGCTCTGTCTCCGCAGCCAACTTCCCCGCTCTAATACCTGTGAGCTCTGCGACACTCAGACACCCCCGATCCTTCTGTGACCCCGTGGGACCTGAGTCCACGTCCCCGTGAGGTCTTCACCCCAGTTTAGCCTCTGGAGTGATGTCCCTCCATGGAGCCGACTTTTAAAAGTTCTGATTTTGTGCTCCGCCGCTTGCCAGGAGCCGGCCCCTCCCCCTGGGGTCTATCTTCCCGTCGCGTTGGATTCACTTCTCCGCTGGTCCTACCTTTCAGAAAGTGGTCGATTTTCTGTTCCTAGAATTGTTGTTTTTCTTCTCTTCGATCTCCTGTTGGATTTGTAGGTGCTCGGAATGGTTTGATAGGCTATCTAGCTGATCTCCTGTTGGCTGATGTCGTCTCAGCCTCCTACTTCTCCGCCATCTTGACTCCTCCCCCTGTGTGTGTGTTTTTAAGTTTATTTACATTTTTTAGTAACCTCTACATCAAAGTGGGGCTCAAATTCACAACGTGGAGATCAAGAGTCAGACACTCCTCTGACAGAGCCTGCCAGACACCCTTCTAATAAGGTTTTATTGTCTAAAACCTGACTAGCTGATTGTAAATTAACAGGATCAAGCCCCTGAAGGCTTCCTGTTCAGGAGGGGAGTGTGCTTCTCCCTGAACCCCTGCTCCTGTGCCCACTCTTACTCTCTCAAATAAATAAAATCGCTGCTGTTCTCGCTGGACTCGGGACCCGCCGCCGCCGCCGCTCGTTACCTGCCAATGTTGAGTAGGGCATTTTTGTGGAGATTTCTTTTGTTCTGTTTTTCTGTTTAGAAGAGATATGTGATGTTACTAAGAATAAACTACAAAAGGAATGCCTGGGTGGCTCAGTTGGTTAGGTGACCTGACTCTTAATGTTGGTTCAGGTCATGATCTCAGGGTTTTGAGATGGAGCCCCACATTGAGCTCCATGCTGAGCGTGGAGCCTGCTTAAGATTCTTTCTTCCCTTGCCCCTCCCCACTAAAAAAAAAAGAAGAAAAAAGAATGAGATATCAAAACAAAATAATCCAGGCTTTTAAAAAATCTTATTATAATTAAAAATGTTTACTACATTTTAAAGAAGAAAAAAGCTTTCAATGAAGAACATTTTCTATGTGTATTTATTACAAAAACAAAATACCAGACCAAAGAGCATAAAAGTTATCTTTCTCCCACCTGCCCCTTCTGTTTCCATCTTCAACAGTCCTGCTGAGTGATGTGATCTCTGGTTTCACCATTTCCTGATATGTAAGTAGCTATCATAGAACACATTCTTTCTTCTGACAGGAAGCAGCAGGATATACTTGTGATAGCAACAAGGTAAAAATGGGTGAAATTAATTTTACATTTCCCCTGAGGCCCTTCTTTCTTTATTACCAGCTATGTTTCGATTGATTTTCTCTTTCTGACACAATGAAGAATTAATAGTACTGATGACCTTTCAGAAGGCAACATAAAGGATCTTTATCTATTCATGAAATATAAGAAAATTATTGGTTTCTTTAATAAGATAAAGCCATATCTTCCAAACCTAACAATGTCAAGAAGTTTTCTATTTGCCACAGACCTCTCACCTCTAAGCACACTACTGGGCTCACTTGGTTCATTTTCTTCTTGGTAATCTACTAATATTTTTCTGTCACCAATGTGTAAACCTCAAGGGAAATAAATTTCAATTATTTGCAGACATCTGAGATGAAGGGCAAGTTTTATTAAAATTTGGTCTTTAACTTCTAATTAAACAGTAATGTACAAATTGATTATTTGACTTTCAAGATTTGATTCTGTCTAGCTTTGGCTTGTTTCAATGAGATTTCCATAACTTTCCCAAACCATTAGTACTTCCTTGAAATGGAACTCAGAGGACACAATCTACAGACAGAAATTCTCTTTCTGGTCAGTCCATGATCTAGTTTAACAAGTTCTGGTTTCCTTTAATAGGATTTCTTTCCACCATGAGTGGCTACCACCAGGACAACCATTAGTACAGCGCTTACCACACATTATTACATTATTAGACATTATTCTTTCTAATATTGCTTCCATGATATTGATATCTTTGTCATTTATTTTGTTCTTAATTAGAAATTAAAGATTTAAATTTAGGTTCTCCATAACAATATAAGGTTAAAAAGACACTTAGAATAACCTTTCAGAATTAGGGCTCATAGACATTGCTGTAAGTAGGAATTAATAAAGTAGATGCCAATTTTCTCTAGCTTGATCATTCTATTCTACTTTACATAGATAAAGCTTTCACAGATAGGTAATAACTTGTTAACAAAGGAATATGAGAAAATTCTTTCTTTGAAAACAGGAGAGGAGAAAATCCAGAGAAAAAATATAAGCAAACCTTCAATAACAAATTTTTGAAATGTTATAAACTACTTAATCAGTTATCATTCAGTTCTGGGACAACATGCTAAGATTGAAGTATGGTACCTCTAGGAATAAAACAATAGCTACATTTTTCAAATAGCTCTGTGTGCTTCCTGAGGTTTCCTTGTAACCAGAAGAAATTATCCTGAACACATGCATGTGGAAAGTAGGCAGGAGAATAAAAAGGTAGAAGATTGAAATGAAATATTCCTATGTTGTTCACGTAGTAGAGCTCAGAAGTAATTCCTCCAAGAGAAAGACTGTGGGAATATTTGATTTCCAGCTCTTGTGAGCAAAATGGTAGCTGTATTAACCATGCTGCTTATTTTTAGCTGATTTCATTTCAGTAAGAACTGGGCTGTCCCATTAGGTTACAGGCTGGCAGTGCATCAGATCATGTTTTTCTGTTGTCCAAGAATAAGCAGTTACTAATCTAGGCAAGAGTCAACATGGGAATGAAATTTAACATACTCAGCAGCACTGGACTTCACATTTAGAAAAGGCACCATTTTCAATGTGATCTGTGTGAATGATGGTCCCCAGAGTTACACATCATACAGCTTTGCAACTGTAAATATTTCAGCAAGAATAATACCCACATATGCATCTATATAGAAAGTGCTAAAGAAAAAACAGATACATGTAGAGTTCATTGTGTTTTCTTATAACTTTTCTGTAATTTTGAAATTATTTTATGTTTTTGTTTTTGTTTTAAGTATGGGGCTTGAATTCATGACCCTGAGATCAAGGCATGAGCTGAAATCAAGAGTTAGGCACTCAACCGACTAAGTCCCAGTCCCAGGCTCCCTTGAATACCTTTTTTTTTTTTTTTTCCAATCAGCTGTATTTCTTTCTTAGATTCAAAAATTTGAAAAAAAATATTAAATACCCCTTAGGTCAAAGATGAGAATAGGATCATTTCTCATATTACATATATATCCATTTAATTTCTGTTATTAAAACTACTCAAAACTCGGAAACAGGGTAAAGAGATTCTGCGTGGTTTTCAAATATCTTATAAGAGCATTCTCTAACCTAAGGGTCATCAGATGCTCTAAGAAAATGTAACTTTGTATGGCTTACTATTTGCTTTCTTAAAGCCCAATTTTGCAAAGCTGGAATTTAACTTGTAGAAGATTGATAAATTGCAAATAAGTGTTGACAAATAGAGATGCAGATGTTTTCTACACTGTAGGAAGGAAAAAGATTGTGATTTTGTTGCCTTGTAAGGCATTAATCAGTTTTAAATCTGCTATAGATGACTTACTTCAGTAGTGTTGTTTTTTTTCTTTCCTCTTACTGGCTATGTATTTTAGTCTTGTGTATTCTCTTTTGAACCAGCTTTGTCATCCTGCTATTTCCTTCATTGATTTGTGAAATAAATATTTGACATATGCTCAATATATGTTATTTTAACTTTTTTCAAAAATCATTATTTTATCCCCATAACAAGCTTCTGAGAACTGTAACTTGCAAGAAAATTGGCTAATGATATCCCTTCATGTGTCACAATAAAATCTGTATACCAAAATGTGTCTGTATGTTTTCATGACTGTCAAAATTTTAAGAAATTCTGAATGGGCCAGAAAATCCATTACTCCATAGGAGGTTCAATTCAAAAAGTATTATTTATAATCTAAATACACCTGGGCAAAGGAGGGGAAACTGCCATGATTGAGCAAAAAGGGTTTAAAACACGAGGTAGAAATCAGAGATTATACAATTTGTCCTTTTTTGTTTTGTTCTTTTTTTTTGTTTTATTGCTCTTTTTTTTCTGTAGCCAGTTGCATTCTAAACTGAATCAAAGTCTCCTCAAGTCATATGATAAAAGAACATAAGCACTACATTGACAATATAATATTTTCAAAAGTATTACTCCAGATTTTGGGGGATGCAAATATTGTTCTTATGATAATTTATTTTGTTTTAAAGGTTTATTTATTTATTTGAGAGAGAGAAAGCAGGGGAGAGAAAGAGGGAGAGAGAATCCTCAAGCAGTCTTCCTGATCAGTGCAGAGTCTGACACGGGGCTCCACCTGGGGCCCAGTGTCACCACCCTAAGATCATGACCCAAGGCAAAATCAAAAATCAGCTGCTCAACCAACTGAGCCACCCAGGGACACTTTATAGTCTTGGTGAATCAGTGTTTTTGTAGATTTTCTTTTCTTTTTTTTTTTTCCTCTAATGATATTGTGCTTAAATCTTCAAGGGCTGTATTAAATAAATATTGTATTTTTTTCTCTTAAAATATTCTAGGAAAACTAGCTGAAGTTAAAGTTTCAAGACTTTTTCAAGTCTTGAAGGAATATCTTACCACCAAAAAGTCTGCCCTTGGGGCACTGGGTGGCACAGTCCATTAAGCCTCAGACTCGGATTCAGCTCCGGTCATGATCTCACGGTCATGACATTGAGTTTCACATCAGGATTGAGATTCTCTCTCCCTTTGCCCCCTCCTGCTTGTGCTCTCTCTTTCTCTAAAATAAAGAAATAAATCTTTTTTTAAAAAGTGGACCATAAGTAATATCTTATATTTAATTGATTGTTTGCAACCTATTCAGTCACATTCACTCACTGATTCACTCCTTAGAACGAATATAATGAGTATCTCATATTTTGGATGCAAAGGAGTAGAAAGTTATTGCAAGGATTATGAAAGAGTCTTGACTAGGAAGAGCTTTGGTCTGTTGAGGAACATTTAAAACCAGTCACAGTATTTAACACTTAGGAAAAACAAGGGAATGAGCTGTTTTGGAAAATAAGGATTAAAGACAAAATAGTAAAATAAAAGTACCAAAACACTGCACCACAAATCATCTTTCTTTATAAGCAATTAGTGTTAAAAATCATCACATAACAAAAAAACCAAAAAGCTACTTTTTTAGTTTTATTGATATTAATATGCAATAATGCTGTGGACAATGAGATAAGATAAGCATAGTCATCACCTATCGAAGGTAATAGGAATTAATGCAACTTTCCTGGAAATAAATTTTATGGTATGTGTCCAGATTCTTAAATGTTTTCATCATGCTTCATTAACAAAGTTAATTTAAAATGCCTTCTGAATAAATATTCATAAATTCATGTGCATATGTATGCATAAATATTCATCAGAGTACTGTCTATAACCACTTATATGTTCAACCATAAAGGAATGGTTAGGTAAATGATGAAATGATGAAACAGTTATACTGTGAAATACTATGCAATATTAAAAGAATGGTTTCATTATTTTTAATGTCACATGAAATGCTTATGTCAAAATACTAAGTTAAAATTTTATATTCAATTTGAATTACAGATTTGTTTCTTCAACCATCAAAAAGTCTACCGGGTAGTATCATCAAGTGTTAACAGGAGTGTTTGTTTTTATTTTCTTAAAACCTTACCGTGCTAGCCACCTATCTTCCACATGAAGAAAATACTAGTTTTATAATTGAGGAAATATTTCAAATATAGATTGGAATAAAGTAGCCTATTAAATATTCTAAAAAAGACAAAACTGAAGAGATGACATTCATGTTTTTTTCTAACTATGTTGAATGCATGCATAAATAGTTTCAAGAACAAGGGGCACCTGGGTGGTTCAGTGGGTTAATGCCTCTGCTCAGGTCATGATCCCAGGGTCCTGGGATGGAGCCCCGCATTTGGCTCTCCACTCAGCGGGAAGCCTGCTTCCTCCTCTCTCTCTCTGCCTGCCTCTCTGCCTACTTGTGATCTCTGTCTGTCAAATGAATAAATAAAATATTTTTTAAAAATCGTTTCAGGAACAAATGCATCCAACAAACATAACATGACTCCATATGTTAATGAATATATAGAGATGAGTTACAGTAACATATTCTAGCAAAGAAACAAATGTTTCTATCTAAGTAGGGCTGAAGTTTTTCTTTACACTACATGGGGGGGAAAAAAAGGCTAAGAGACTTAAAAGAACACACCTGGTCATAGAAGATGGTTTTATTCAATCTAAGTAAATAAACTAGTTCAAGGACTTCAGTGTTCAAAAGCAAATGAATGTTTCACCTTTAGAGATTCCTCCTTATCTAATGATTAAAAAAGAATACCAGCAAGGATTATGCAAACAGTGAAGTGAAGGTAGACCTGACATTCAACCACTATACACAGATAAGACCTAAACACTTGTTAAAATATTTAAGTACTTTCATTCTGGTTGCCTGGAGGCCCCATGTCCCCTGCCCCCTTTCAATACAATTTCTTCTCCAGGACTTTGCAGGTATCATCCTGAATAATTCAAGGATTATTGCCCCTCAGAGCAGGGAACCCATGAAACCCTGCCCTGGTTATAGCCAACATCTATCCTGATTAACTGGTGCCATGTGTTACCAATTGTTAAATAATTTTAATTTTACCTTGATTAAAGGTTATACCTTGAAAACACTCTACTTCTTTAAAACTCTGTAAGACTTTTTTTCCTGTTTCAAACTAGCCTCTCTATGGTCAAATGTAGTTATTTCTTTATTTGCTGTTGTTTTTTAAATGCTATTATCAGGACACAAATCATTTAATAGAAAAATAATATCCATTAAATTTACTAACATCTTCCAATTCAGTATCAATTTCTATATCTTCTCTACTGAATATCCTTTTTTTTAGTTTAGTTTAGTACCCCTAAGACTTTTCCAAATGTAGAAATTAGAAATAATTGTCTGCATTTCCATTACATGATACCTTTCTTTTTCGATGTAATTCTTTACGGAGTTCAAATGCATTTCAGTTCATTTCAACTCAAACCTGTCTACCTTTTACTGTATTTCAACTCTCCATAAGAGATGCTTCTTGGAAGAATACAACATGTTTCAATTCTGACCCATTCTGTCTTCTTAATTTACTTTATAGCTAACCATAATTGTGTACTCTTCCCTTAGAACAGTATTTTTTTTTCTCTAGTTCAACTTGTAATTTTTTTAAATTATAGTTATTTATTTGGCAGAGAGTGAGAGAGAGAGAGAACACAAGCGGGGCAGAGGGGTGGTGGGGAGGATGGGAGAGGGAAAAGCAGGTTTCCCTCTGAGCAGGGAGCCTGATGTGGGCCTCGATCCTAGGACCCTGGGATCATGACATGAGTCCAAGGCAGACACTTAATGACGGAGTCACCCAGGTGCCCCACAACTTGTAATTTGTGGTTAACATTGTTTAGGAAGTCATTTTAATATTGCAGCTTACAGCACATTATCAGCCAATCTAAAGACAAGTTGAGGAAAAGTTTAGGTAGTATTCCAAATAATTTTAACCATTCTATTAGGGTTCTCCAGAGAAACATCTAGAAGCAAAGAAGAATGGCAAGTGTAGGTCTTGAAAAGACCCACATTGTCTTGCATGGCAACCGCCTCAAGGGGAGGCCATTACAGTTTCCTCAAACAATGCAGGGTTAATCCCCTCAGAAGGATTTAGACACTCTTCCACTAGTAAAGAAGACTTATCTTAATTTAGAAGTTCAGTGTTACCCTGACATTATTAGGGTTTTCCCACCTGTCCCCATTTCAGCTTTCAGGATACCATTCCTTCCCAATTACCATCCTCACTCTAACAGTAGATACCCGACAAAGCTAGGAGTTCAATTAGTGTCGTAATTCAGCCAGTGCAAAGATAGTTCTGGTTTTGATTTTCAGTCATCTCAGTCCTGCTGCTACAGGAGACAAGGGTCTGCAAGAAAGCATGCACAGAGCTTTCAGATCATTTATGTGGTGCCCTTAGTTGGGAATCCAAATCCACGAGCTCATCCTTTTTGATGTAGGAAAGATATTAGGGTTTGAAGCCAATGGCCAAGAATGAATTCTTGAGACATCTTTGGTGCAAAAAGCTGATTTTATTAAAGCACAGGGACAGGACCTGTAGGCAGAAGGAGCTGCACTGGGGTCATGAGGAGTGTCCCATTATGTACTTTCAATTTGGGAAGGGGTTTGAGATAGCACAAGTTTCTAAGGAATTTTGGAAGCAAGGTTTCCAGGACATTGAGGAGGCCAACTGTTTTTGGGAGAAGGTCATTTATTACCATCTAATAAAACCGTAGTCATGAGACCCTTCTGATGTATATCAGTTGGCCATATGTTTGCGGGGAGTGGTTGCTAACATGTATCTTGGGGGTGGTTAGAGATACAGGAAATTTCTAAAGGAATTTTTATATGTTAAAGTAGACTTACAGGATGGGGGTGGGGGTGTGTGGTCAGGCTAGGATTGTCTTTTGCCCCTAGCAAAGTAGTAACATCAAGGCTGTTGAGTCTTCAGAGGAATGTCACTCTGCCTGTTTCAAGGACTTGTCAATGGGCTGTAGTAAGGAAATCTAATAATTTTTCTTCTACCTTTGTTTCCCACATTACTTTTCTTTCCTCATTTTGCATCAACATTATGAGAAATCAGCCAATTTTACTATATTCATTAGTTTGCCAAAAATGTTTAAAGAATCACATACACAATCACCCAGATCTTTGCTTCCCATAAGTGCTTGATTAGAAGTATCTGATTCTAAGCTTTTTAAAAAATTTCTATTGCCAGATCATGCCATAGACTATGAATGTTCTCTTTCCTAAAGGAAAGTCATTACTGCCCTTAATCTAATCAAATTAGAGCGCCAACTCCAGAAACTCCAGAACCAATTCAGAAACATCATCCTTAAAATTGTCCCTCTAAAACCATTTTCAGTATCAAAATTTTTATTAGTCAGGGTTCTCCAGAGAAACTGAACCAAGAGAAGATATGTTTTAGATCGGTAGTTAGATGGTAGGTAGGTAGGTAAGTAGGTAGGTAGATAGAGACACAAATACAGACAGAGATGGAGAGAAAAGAGAGAAAGAGAGAGAGACACTGATTCATTATAAAGAATTGGCTCAAAGACTAAGACATCCTCAGATCTCCAGCAGACCAGTTAGAGACTCAGGAGAACCAATGGTGTAGTTCTGGTCTAAAAGCTGACAGGCTGGTGATTTTAAAAAAAGCCAATGTTTCAGTTTGGCTCTAGGGGCAGGAAAAAAACCAGTGTCCCAGCTCAAGGTGTCAGGCAGAAGGAGATCCCTCTTACTCATGGGAGGGTCAGCCCTTTTGTTCTATTTAGGCCTTCGACTAATTAGGTGAGATCTAGCCACAAAGGAAGAGAAATCTGCTTTACTCAATTTACCAGTTCAGATGTTAATCTTGTTCATGAACACCCTCAGACATTCTCACAATGTTTGACCAAATATTTGGGCATCTCTGTGGCCCAGTCTAGTTGACACATTAAATTAAACATCACAACTGCCCAAGTTCTCTTCAAATTTTTATTATCTAAATTCATGATCAATATAATTTTGAGCTAATTGTGAATTTGTGTTGATTCTACCTTTATGAAACTGAAGCCTTAAGTGGTCTTCCCAGACTTTGTGTAGTTGGTGCTTAGTTGTGCTTATTTAGTAATATGGACATGGGGCAGGGGTGAGTAGATAAATGTGAGGGTCTGAAGCAGTTTCTCTTTACATTAAAATTGCAAAGTGAAGTTTCTATATATATCATGGCAAAACACACAGACTTTCTTCTTGTAGTGGTTTTATGACTTGTACTTGATACTTTCAGAAAGATTAGAATAATATATTAAAGCTTAGTTACAGCTTTAAAAAAAACTGGCAAGGGGAATAAACTCTCAAAGATCATATAACAGACATAATACTAAGCAAATACGACCACACATAGTATAGAGACTGTATGATCATATCAAATTCAAATGCCAAAAAACAACTTTATGATGGCAGAGGTCAGGGAGTAGTTATTTTCTGGAAGTGTTGACTATGAGGAGGTTCAAGGGAGATTTTTGGAGTTATGGCTATGTCATGTATTTTGATCTGGCTGGTGGTTATTCATAAGTGGCTTACTTAAGATTTGTACACTTCACTGTATATGAGTTATACCTTAAAATTTTTTTTAAATCATGATTTTTTCCTAATGAAATATTTTACAGGCAATCTGAAATATGTGCCAAGAATGGGGTAAAGTAAGCAAGCTAAGACAAATTCTAGAGAAAAGTAAATCAACATGTTTCAACCAGATAAGGTGAGTTCCGCACACTAAACAAGACTCCCTTGAGAGAAAGCCAATACTTCAATCAATATAAAATATTTATAGTTATCACCATAATAGTATTCATGTTGTTTTTTCTTGATTTCTCATTTGGAACATAGGCTGTTCTATTCTGTTGTTTTCCCCTTAGTAAGCTTTAAGGCTTTTACAATATGAGGCACTATATAAAAAATGTGTTTCCAGTGAAATGTACTAAATTAAGATATAATATGACATCTTAAAAATTATTTTCATTAAAAGAATTACTTAAGTTAAATATGAGATTTTTAAAAAATATATATATTTTGGAGTTAAACCATTTGCTACAGTAAACAAGGAGGAGGAAGAGAAGAAGAAGAAGAAGGAGGAGGAGGAGTTGGTGGTGGAGGGAGGAGGGGGGAGGAGGGGGAAGAAGAAGGAGGAAAAGGAGGGAAGGAAAAAAGGAAGGAAAGAAGGAAGGAATGAAGGAAGGAAATAAGAAAGAAAGAAAGGAAGGAAGAAAGAAGGAAGGAAGAAAGAGAAAAGGAGGAAGGGAGGGAGGAGTGAAGGGAAGTGAAAAGTTTCCCAAATCTAAAAGTGTGGAATAAGACCAAAAAAAAAAAAAAGAAAGAACAACTGTATTTGCAGATTCTCTACTTAAATTTTATGTTACTACACACGTTCTCAAAAATTTACCTTAATGTACTCTGCATTTTACCCTGTGTCCTTTACTTACTTCTCTTCCACCATTGTGATACATTGAATAATTTCCATTGTCAATTTATCTCTTAAACACATATTTTATGACAATTATAGGAAAAATCAGATGTCATACTTTTGAGGGAAAAGAGACAATGCCTTTTTACTGGTTTAATAGACCAGACAGATGAAGGTGAGGAGTCCCAAATGAACAAAACTACCCTTCAAATTCCCCAGAACAGTCTTTGAACTGGCTTACACTTCTAAAGCCTGAAAAATTTGATTTGCATCTTAAAGTGTTTGCTATCTCTTTGTAAATATGTAAATAGAATAGCACAGAGGCTAGTGGAAGAGTCTTTAAAAGAGGGTCAGGAGATTTGACCCCAAAATTACCCATTCATTGAGAGATCTTCAGTAAGGATGAAAGCTATATATTGTCATATAAAAAGCACTGATAAATTTAATGGCTGTCATAAATGCTCTACAAAGATTCTCATAATTAATTTGCTAATGAATTTGCTCTCCTCACCACATACAGGTTGCCTGCACCTTACAGATCTTTCTAAACCTAAAAGGGAGATAGCTTTTCTATGGCTATGACTTGTTCCCATCTCTGTGTTTTCTCTTCTAGTTATACGGCCTGTCCAAACAAATAACGTCATTAGTGACATCGATTTATGCTTTTCTAGTAAAAGATCCCTGTTTCTAAGTAGTCTATGCTCCGCTTTCAGAGCTTATGTTTTCTCAGCTATTGTGTGTGGAAACTGCTAGAATTCAGTGTTAGCTGTACCTGGAGTGCCCCTCAGAGGTCACAGGGTTGGAGAAAGACACTTGATTTGGAATCACAAAGGCCAGGCTCTGGTCTAGGCTCCCCTTGCAGCACAAGTCTGAAACATCCTCACTTCCCTACAGACAGAAAAAAGATACAGATTGCAAGTGATTCTTTCCAGGTCCTGGGTGTGGGGGAGAGGACCTCAAACAGTTTCATCTTTTACTATTATGATTGTTTTCTCTTGCAACTACACATCAATATGTAATCATTCTGATTTCTTGAAACCTGAGTTTAGACTAAGAAGTAAACTGGTGATCATATTTTACTTTCATGTTACTCTGATATGGCATCAATTCAGATATCCAAGAACATTTCTAGTTAAAAGAAGAGCATAGTTTGATGTGACTATACACATTGTAAGTAAACCAGCCCAAATCTGGAGAATGCTGCTGAGACAGTACTGTGTATGAAGAAACCAATGAAATTTCTTTAGGGGACCTGATGTGAACACCTAAAACATGATTAATTCTAGGAAAAAGACTGTTCTTTTCACACTTCTATAAGCTGTGAAGACTGTAAGTCTAGCACCGTGCCAGGTATATTTCGAAGCCATGGAGGTAAGTACTGAATGCTACTGTTGCCATGTAGAAAGAGATCACCAAGCCTGTTTCAACTAAGCTATGAAGCAGAGAACTAGGTGGGACTGCTGAGAAAGCAACATAACAGAAACATGTTCTATGTGTTTCTCTCACTGGAGATGATAAGAATCCTCTATCAAATAGCCAGGAATCATCTGAGATGGATAAGAGCAGAGAAGATGTGCAGCTCAACTAGCCTCATCCATGGGGACTCATCTTTTATTAACATGAGCTTAGCATTACAGTAAAAAAGGAGAAAAGGATCATTCACATTTTATTTAAAATTTCCCACATTTTGAAGTGACTGATAAAATGCTCTACCAACTTCTGTAGTAAGATTGACTTAAAGGACCAACAAATAAATTCTCAGCAAGTTTGTGTCTTTTGAAAAATGCTAATAAGGTAATAAGCCTCTTTACAAAAGTGGGATTTTTTTAAAGACAGTGGGACTTGTGTCTCTGTTCTTCATACAGAACTTTTCGCCACATCTACCTTTAAAAGAGGTATTAACAGTGAATAAATTGTACTTTCCAAGTAAATTTTCTTTAGGGCACAGTATTTGATTAATTACTCTGCCTAAAAATATATGTGTGGAAACATGTGGAGCCTCAGAAATTATTTTGAAATAGTATAAAAAGAGACCTTCCTTCACTCTGTTTTTTTAATCCCTGACAGACTAACTGAGAGCTTTTATTGGCTCAAACCTATATTTTCGTTTCTTTTTTTAAGCAACCTAATTAATAATTTTTAAGCTGATGAATGTAAAAAAAAAATCTCAAAACTAGAACTTTTTCCCCATAATACCTAAGGTGGAATTCTGATTTTGCAAAGGGTAGAAAATGCCCCTTGAATGTTGAAGTATACCTAGGAAACAGTAAGTCTTGTTAAAGCAATTTTTATTTCTTTCTTTTTTAAAAAAATTCACTTATTTGAGAGAGAGTGTGCATGCACACATGAGCATGAGAAGGGGCAGAGGGAAAAAAAGAATCTCAAGCAGACTCCATGCTGAACGCAGAGTCCCACATGGGGCTCAATCTCAATCCTGAGATCATGACCTGAACTGACATCAAGAGTCAGTTGCTTAACTGACTCAGCCACCCAGGCACCCCTTAAAACAATTTTTCTGTGAAAGTTGCTGATGACTAGGTTTACATGTTCTGAGAACTATACTCTTGACCCTACCAGCCTCCCCTACCCTGCCTTAATTTACAACTTGAAAACTACAGAATGTTTTCTGAGTGTGCCCTAGCTTTTCCTAGTACTGGGCATCTAGCTTCTATTTACTGTATGAACCAAATTCCCTTTCCCTCTGGCTTCTGGTTGGGTCTATGAAATAGGAGGCATATGTAAGTGATCAGAGGAACATAGACACATCAGATACTTATTTCTTTGTCTACTTCCCTGTTGTCCCTTTGTCAGGGACCAATTGATTTCCTCTAACCAGAGCCACACCTCCAGCTGCATATTCCCTCTCCTACAACCACTGTTCTTGCTGGGTCTGGTAACCATTCATCTGGTAGTAGCATTAGCTTAACCAGTCAGCCTTGGTTTCCCCTGGTTCTTACCACATTTTACAAAGAGTTACTTTGTAACACTCTGGTCAGTTTTCCCTTCTGAGGATACCATCCAAACATTGGCTAGTCCCTGATCAGTGCATTAAAAAAGATTCCACACAGTGAAAAGAAAACTACATAGATTTTATTGCACAGTTAACATAAGAAAGATTATATACTATACCACAAAGTTCAGGTAATAGGACATGGGGCTTCTAATTTTCTTCTCAGTAATTTAAAATTCAGTTTCTCTCTCATCTTTTCTCTTTCTTCTCTTTCTCCTTCCCTTCTCCTTTTTTTCCCTTCTCCTCCTCCTCATCCTCCTCCTCCTTCTTCTCTCTCTCTATTTCTCCCTCCCTCCCTCTCTGTCTCTGTCTCTCTCTCTCCCGCTCTGGTGTTGCTAGGTAAATAATCCCTAGGCAGAATTCTCCATTTTCTTAAGTTTTATAAATTTCCCAGTTCTGTATATTAATAACAGATTTTATTAATTCTATTCTTAAGGGTGGGTGGGAAGTGGTTTCCTCTCATTTTATTTGCAGAATGACTGTCACTAAATATTTATAACCACAGAACTCACTATTCTCTTTCTATCTGTGTAGGCTTCAAGTTTTTCATCCTTCTCTAATTTTAGGGCTGTAGGATTCTTCAGCAACTGTTTCTGTGTTATCCTAAGCTGTGATGAGAAACTTTGCATCAGAAGAATAATTTTTCCAATTGAGGAACAAGCAGAAAATCGTTTCCTTCCCTCCTGCATCACACTGAAGCACACTGTAACAGTTTAATTGGAACCACCACCTCCCACCCATGCTTCCCTTGGTGAGCAACATAGATGATCTACACTCACTTGTTGCAGAACTGTGATTTCAACTTCTATACTAAGTATTTCCGAATCACATTTGTTTCATCTGTAGGGTTTTTTTAGTGTACAGTTTATTTTTAATATTCTGAAATAAATATATTTTAGATCTGCCAGTAAACAAGTTTCAGCATTTGGTACATATATATCATGTTTGTTCCATGTCTCAATTCCAAGGGGAACTAAAAGGATTTCTTCCTGCTGTAGCCATACTTTTGAGAAGTTGAGTTGAGTGAGAACAGGACCTTTGCTTTCTAAAACATACAATGAATCTTACTTGATGAACAATATTATTTATGCTTTAGCATCATTAGCTTGTTGAAGCTGTAACCGCAGAATTATTTAGATGTCATTCCTCTGATACAAGAGGTGGTTTTCATAAGATAACAGATTCTTATTTACTTCTATTTAAATAAATCATTGTTCAATCCAGAGATGTTTTGGAATAGTTCAGCCTATGGCTTCATTTATAACGTAAGCGCTGAATGTATGGGATATTCAGCAAGGTTGGAAATCATGTTGTCTTTGGGTAAGGATCCAAGAGCCACATAGATTTAAACTACAGTCCCTGGAGCCAAAATATTCTATGTAATATATTCATGAGAATGAAACTTCTGTCACAAAGTTTGCCCATAAAAGTTAATTGGAAGGCACTCTATTATGTTAGCTAAATAAGCAATTGTGTACTAGTATATACATATGTACATTAATGATATATTGTGGTAATATATAAGGCAACTCACCGGAAATCCTTCCCACTGGTCCATAAGCAGTTATAAATAAATTTCTGTCAATATCAGCACCAAGATTATAGACGTTCTTCCCCATTTTTAATTTTCTCATAGAGAATTCTGTAATTTCAAGATCAAACACTTCCTTTTAGAAGTGATGCTTCTCTTTCTGGATAGTACTTCTCTATGCAGAGATCCCAGAGGGGTGATTTGTCAGGATGCCTTACCACATTCTCAGTTCCCTTTGTTAACCAGGAAAACTGAAAGCCACTTCTTTTGTACACTAATCAAAACTAAAAAAGTTTTGCACACTGGCAGCATGTTTTCCTTATATTATACAAAACTGAGGGGAAAGTATGACTTTTCAAGGTTTTATGGCTTTATGGTTTTAAGGTTTTGAGGTGATGACTGCAGTAGGAACACCAACAGTTGCTGCTGGGCGACACCCCATGACTTACTTCCAAGAGGCAGAGCACACACTGGGTTAGAGTGGAAACTGTGGAGCTGATCTGCCAAGTTCAAGTATTGCCTCTGCCGCTTCCTAACCATAGGACCTAATTAAATTAATTAGCTGCTCTGAGTAGCAGCTCCTCTCTCTTAATTGGGGATGTTTAGAGTATCTATCCCAAAGACTGGTTATGAGTTACCACAATAAACTACTTAAAACACTAGTGCTATATAAGTGCTATACAATCAGTAAATTCTGATTTATAAGTGTTAATTTCTCTCTTCTGTGTTTATAAGATTTGAGATCTGACTACTTCTACCCAATCATCACAGCAACTAACAGTAGCCAGAGTGCTTCTTCATCTAAATATCTAGACTTTTAGCACCAAAAAATATGATTGGTATTTCTATCATTTTGACAGAGTTTCATATTGCTTTTATGATTCAAAATGGGGACCTTCATTAAGCAGTCAGCCAGATTGTTGACTCTCACAGTAATTCATCTTGGCATAAATTCTTTAAGTTCCTTCCTTGGCCAAAGTGAAGTCTAAATCATGAGTATACCTGAAATATAAAATCAGTAATGTTCCTCCTCTAGGCCAGCAATACAGATTTTAGGATTATTTCAGCTATCAGAAAAAAGATACTAAGAAAATGTGTGTGGCTCTTTTTTAATTGTTGTTGTTTTAAGGATATTAAAGAAAAAGAAAAAAAGAAAAAGGAAAATATTTTCTTTGCCCAACTGTAAGGGAAGAAAAACAGATTCCACGGTGTTCAAAATCTCCCTTTGGAAATATGTGTTTCATGGAGTTAAAATGTTCCAGGGATGTTGTTTTGAGATCATTTGGCCTGTTTTTCATCCTATGTCACACACAAAGAATTCTCCCACATAGGATGAGAAATTGGCCATCAGTTTTCAAGCATCTGCTTTCAGACACAGCTTAAGCACTTATTTCTTAAAAGTCCCTGAACAGATTCCCAGACTATGTGAAAATCAGATAATTCTTAGAAGATTATAGAGGAGCAGAATCTGGTCTGTCTGCATCTAATAGCATTTCAATTGTCCTGATGGCTAATTATAAACTTGTTAGGAAATTTTTTAAAAAAAAGCATTTATCAAGAAGTTTTCACTATTTGGAGACTATCAATAAGCGGAAACATTCTTGGGGATTATTGTATAATTCAATATATGTAAAAACTCACATCCTTGGATCATGCATAACTTACTTATTTCTTTGGATTTGTAGTATGCAAGACTTTCTCCTTCAGTAAAAATAATAATTCCATCAGAAATAACCTTTTCTCCGAAAGCAAAATTAATATATATTCAATCATGGGCACATTATTAAACTTTAAATAATTCAGCTTACGTGGTATTGTGGTATTGTCAGCAACATTTATTTTACCCTTTCTATGATAGTGCAGCATTTGTCAAGAATTCTGAAATCTTGTATAAAAATTGCTCTACTTTTTGATCTAATAAAAAGCTTACGAAAATAATAAGAGAAATTAGCATTGATTGCCATTTATCACTTGAATTTTGCTAGTTGCTTTGTTGATGTAACAAAATATGTAAGAATTAGTTGCTTACTTCTTAATTCTATGCAATCAAGTTCACATGAAGCACTTTTAACACTATACTATTTTGCATTAAGTATTTTATATAAAGGTAACACTGTGTTTTCAAGCTTCTAATCACAGCAACAAAAATCTGAAAATGCCATGGATCAAGAAGAAAATATTCATCTTTTTAACATTTCTGAATGCAAATACAAATTCACTTTTGCACAGCCTATTTCTGGATACTCAAAACGAAACCATCTTGAATTATACAAGGATCAACAGTTCTCAAAAGCTACAATGACTACAATGACTACATTCCACAACACACACCTATAACTTAAAATCTTTAAAGGAGCTAACAAAAAAAGATTATCTCCCAGAGCAAATTCTTATTTGTTCTTCAGATCAGCCAAAAACCAGTTCTGTAGCTGAAAGCTGAACTCTTACAGCTGAGTGAAAGGGACATGTCTAAGTTACAAATTATCCATATATTTTGGCAATCACTTCTCTCCTCCCTCTTAATGGTAGCCATTTTTTTTTTTTTTTACATTGAAACTCTAAAGCTTGTCAATGATAAATCAAACATTACTACAAACATGGCATTGCTCTTTCATTTACTAAGTGTCACATAGGTGACTCACTGAAAGTTTTGCTTGCTGGTCTAGTGAATGTGAACTAAGTCAATGGAATTTAAAAAAAAAAGTTTATAAATAAATCTGTATGTCCAGTCCTAACTTCCCATATGAACCATAGAATTATAATGGCATTTCAATATCACTATGAGATGTCTCTCCAACCCTAAAATCTATAGTTTAATATCATCTTCTTTTGCAAACCAAATACCTTACTTGTCTCCCAGACATGTGACCTTGATTCTGACTTTATTTTCTTTAACTTACCTCCCTCCTAACTTTCTTATGTAGACTAGTCGAAATGTCTTGTTCTTATTCCTTTTTGCCAATCACTCACAAAGTTATACCATTCCCACCATCAATACCTAAATTATACACTCTATTTCACATTTAGTTTATTATAACAATTTCCTACTCTACTCCAATTCTAAATCATCGAAATATGACTAATAGATTAATCATCACTAAAAACAACTAATATTCAATGTGGCATTCTCTTCTGGAAGAACTTAAATTATTCTCAAGAGGTCAAGATTTGAATTCTTCACACTAGAACCGAAAGTTCTTCATTTACTGTTGCCCCCTTACTTGTCATTATTTACATCTTACTGCTTCTCCCATGGAATTTTCCTTCCAGCTGATCTTCACCTACACACTCAAGCATACACCTTCATCTGTTTGGCCATGTCAGTACACCCAGCTAACCCTCTACCTCCACTAGTCTGCAGAAAAGTCTGGAATATCTTCTGCCATGATCTTCACCAATGCACAACCTACTCTCTTTTTAAAAGTCTAGCTTCACATGCACCATGTTTCTAAGTTCATCATGTGTTCTTAAGCACTTAAAAAGTATTCAGTAAATATCTATTGTATCGGTCAGGATAAAGTAAATTTTCTGCATAATACCAAAATCTCAGTGGATTAAAATAATGCATATAGATAGATAATTCACTTAAGATATATATCAATTTCAAATCTACAGGGGGACCTGCTTTGCATTGCTCTCATTTGGATACTACACTAGAGGACCTTCTATTATTTGTAATATACCTGTTTCCACGGTGGAAAGAAAAGAACATGGCGGATCATGTTCAGCTTTTATAATCTTCAACTAGTAATTGAAATATATCACTTCTTTTCAGAGTCCAGCCCCAATTAGAAGAGAGCAAGGTTATGAAATCCTACCATTTGTCCAGACAGTGAAGAACTGGGAATATTGCTGGGTTTCCTTGTGTGCCTTGAGATTATAGATTACAAAATGATCTTAAGTGGGGGATATTTTTTTTCTAGATCTTCACTCTTCCTTGCCTGTGTAATGATACAGAGCCAGTTTCTTTCTGGCCTCCTCATCAGGAACCCTCACATTATGCCCTAATCACATATTTATACCTTGAAGCTGTGAACCTATTATAAAATTGAAGTTATCAGAGATCCAGTAATTAAACAAGCAAGCAGCCTATTATACCTGGTTCTTGACTTTTCACACTTCTTCTTAGAACTTTGAGTAAAGAGCTTGTGGCATTAATTAGCGCAGTTAACCCTCTTTCCAGGTGCATGATAGAACTGTACTTCCTGAGGCATGACTGGTATTAGCTAAAACCTTTTTTTTTTTTTTTAAGATTTTATTTATTTGACAGAGAGAGATCACACGTAGGCAGAAAGGCAGGCAGAGAGAGAGAAGGGGGGAAGCAGTTTCCCTGCTGAGCAGAGAGCCCGATGCGGGTCTTGATCCCAGGACCCTGAGATCATGACCTGAGCTGAAGGCAGAAGCTTAACCCACTGAGCCACCCAGGCACCCCAAGATCTGAAGTGGTATGTCTCCCTACCAGACCAGACTATACAATTGATGATGTAAGACCCTCTAGAACTCTTCTAGAACTTGACCTGGATGTAAGCACATATAAAGGCAGTGGCTTCCATGTCAGCCTACATCTAGAATGAGTACAGACACCTTATTAACCTACAGTGTACATGTAGTTGAGCAGGAAATGAGCTCTCATTGTTTTAGACCTGTACAGATTGGAGCTGCTTGTCAACAGCATAATCTAGGCTATACTGACTAATACAGAGCTTATAAAAGCTATAGCTCACAGGCACAGTTAAAGGTTTTTCTCTTTCTCATGGAATGTTGCAACCAGGAATTGAGTCTAGCTCTGGTCTCCTGCTGGGCATGACGAGTTTGGGATCCTGTTTCCCCAAAGAGCTGAACTCTGGCTGCCTTGTTTGCTTTTGGAGCCAGATCCCAGCAAGCCTGGGCTACAGCTATGTGTTTCTATTCCACTCGTGGTCCATAAAGATTCTTATCTTGTTTATGGATACTTCTTTTGATGTTTTAAACTTATTTTACCTGTCACTGCCCTGTGCTTGGCATGGAAAGTGTGTGTGGTAAAACAGACTTTCACGGTGTGCCACTTTTTCCTCCAATGATTATGACTTTTTAAAATATCAAGTCCTCATGTCAAGCCAATTATTTGTTAATACTATGATAGGAAAAATATGATTCAGGATCCAAATCAGGATTTCTCAACCTAGATATCATTAGTATTTTGGATCAGATAGTTCCTTGGTCTGGGGGGAGGTGAGGGTGTCTTGTACTTTGTAATATATTTAACAGCATCCCTGCCTCTACTTACTAGAGTCCAGGAGCTATCCACACACACATCAGCTGTGACAATCACAAATGTCTCCAGCCATTTTCAAATGTCCTCTGGGGTTGGGGACAAATTCACCAGTTGAGAATCAATGACCTAAAGGCAAAAGAAGAATGAAAAAATGCACCAAAAAATTATTTGGGTAATTATTAAAGATAAAGTCTCTATAGGTAATTATTTGGAGGTGTGCAGATTTAGCTTACAGATCAGGTGCGTATGTATGTATGCTTGCTAAAAAATGTTATATTACCATTTCATCAAATGTTTTACAAAGAGAACTACTACTAACCGTCCAGTGTACTGTGTGTTAGGTGCCTTATGAATGCCAGAGAGAGTGCCTATGGTACGTGAATATCAGCTAGTGTCTTTCAGTCCTTTATTATGGTGGGCAACTCATCCCACTTTTGTTGAGACCTTCCTGTTTCAGCACTGACTATCCACATCCTAAGAAAGGCCTTGGTGTTGGACCCCTAGATGGTTGGTGACCCTACAATTAGATTAAGCAACACTCTCAGTTTATGCCTTGTGGCCAGTCCATGTCATAACTAAGAATTCAGCTAAATCCTAAGGAAAGAGTATTTCTCTAGCCAGTACTTGCTCTTATTTCCTGTTTTCCTTTTTTATCCTGAATCTTGAAGCTCTTCATTCATCTCCTTGCTGGCATTAAACAAATGTGGACTTCATATTCCTTCTATTTCAAAATAAAAGATGAAGAAAACATTCCAAAAGGCCTTTTGTGTGTGGCAGAATCTACCAAAGATTTTAGAGATTACCATACCACAGAAACACTGTCTAAAATAGGATATCATCTCTTCTGGATCCTAAAATTTCCAAAGCAAATCTACCATGTTGTGAATCCATGTATCTCCTGTATTCTCTCACCCCCTCCACCACCACCACTCACATATCCTTCTCTTCTCTCTCCTTCTTTTTGTTTATTCTTGATCAGAATAACTTATCTCTTGGATTTATTTCCCTAACTTTAGGATTTCATCTCTTTCTCTCAGTAATTTTATCAGTGTTGTTTCTTTCTATGCAAAGACGGTTATCTTTCTCAGATGAATTCTGGAAAGTATAGTAAGATAAAAAGTTTCTCTGATCCCATCAAACATGGGAGGGGATTTGGAGGAGAATGAAGAATGTGTTCTCTCTGGGAAGTTGCAGAAGACTTTTTTTGCCAAGAGAGGAAGCAAGAAAAGAAAAGGCATGGAAATGAGATGATACTGGGCAATTTGGGGGACCAGCAAGTCAAGTATAGCTTAGGAGAAGAATCTGTGGAAGAAGATAAATTAAGATTAGACTGGGAAAGCATTAGGGAGAAGCATAAACGCCCAGATACAGACATGAGAATTTATCCTACAGGAAGTAAAAAGCTAGTAAGTGATTTTGAGCAACGAAGTGATATAATTAAAATGAAACTTTATATATTGACATTAAGCAAATATTTTCTTTTAATTATTTCAGTCCTATATTCCTTTTCATTCATTACAAATGTCTCCCTGTTAGAGATTATACTCTACCTTCTTGTCTCTAGAGGACTTTTAAACTGACAGGAAAGGTAAATTAATGATTTCCATTGAATGATTTTCATGAATTAATGTTATCAGGGTACTTACTGCCCAATACATTGTTTATTTTTATTTGAAAATTGCTGTTGTTAGACACCCTTTAAAAAATGCAATGTAACAAAAGATTTCTAAAGTGGTAAAACCACCTTAATTTTTATTTTTTCTCTGTAGATAAGCAGATATTTTCCCAGTATAAATAGCCCACCTAGGGGATATTTCTTAAATATATTTAAGAAATATCTATATTAAATATATTTAAGAAATATCCCCTAGGATATTTTCCTAATCCCACCCAAAAGGGTGGGATATTTAGAAAACTTTATATTTGATATACTCTTAAACTTTTGGAAGCAATATTTAGTGACATTTTAGATTCTTCCTTTGCTATGTCAGATGGGAATTCATTCAGAAATAACTGAAACCACTTTTTGTCTATAAATTCCCAAGTGGACTGCAGAAAAGTTATTTGAAGCCTGTTGAATCATCAATAAATAAAGGTCATTGTTCCTCTCTGATTTTAGTTCTTTGCTAGTGTTGACATGAAAATAGTTTTTGCTGATTTTTATACCATTGTGTAGAACAGCTTCTCTGCTGTTCTTGGTGGTCCTTAGTGATAAAACAGACATCCATCCCTGAAGCCTGAGCCCTGTACAGACTAGCCCACCATTATTTCCCCATTTTTTCTGTTTACCATTAAAGTTGTACACAGTTAGCAAAATAGTACCCAAGTAGATTACCTTGGTTGAAACTTAATTCACATGGGCCCCATCGTGTAACTGTAGCCCTACACGGTTATCAGGATCAATTGTCCTTTCTAAGGTGCTAAGACTTCTTTTTCATTCCTGGTCTCATGACATGAGGAGCCTGAAGTGACCAGGTTTCTACTGATCTTTATGGGTAAATGAAACTCTTTTTGTATCTCCTGACTAAGGTGTTTTCCTGTTGCAAACCAGGACATCTAAGTCCTCATAGTAGGAATGGAAGACACAAATTCCTTAATAATCTATTTTCTCTTTCCATCACTTAGATTGGGGATCCAAGTATTCTACCCATTGAAGACACAGAAACACAGAAAAGTCATTGATTTAGAGTAGGCACAGTATCCTGGAAAATGACACTGAATCCTGTCAGGTTACCTTCTCCAAGGCGAGGTTTAGATGTGCTTTCTCCACTTCTCCCGGTCGTTTCATTAGGCCAGAAACCTCTGGATAGTATAGTATATAATAGAATCTGTGAATCCTATGTTCAAGCTCACACCTGCACTTCTTTTGCTATGAAGTAGTACCCTGTGCTCTTAGATTATATAGTCTTCAGGTCCTGGGGAAGTATTGTTGGCTAAGACTCTGTAGTCAGAAAGTACAAACCCACAATGCAAATATAAATCTATTTTATCAAAACCAATCGCAAGTGCTTCCTGGGTGGGAAGGTGTTCCATGTTTCCACCATTTAGCTAATTGGTAACCTCAAAGTTCTGTGCCCTGTTGGGGCTCATTATTGGGCTCCATCTCTGGAATGAAGCAGTGACTCTCTTTTTGCAATGATCCAAGTAGCCCTTTTTGTCTTTGGCCCAGGGAGCTGCTTCAAAACTATTGCCTCCATGTGAGCAGGCATCAGATCCTCTTTGTCTTAAAATATCCAAACTTGTATGCTCATTTATCATCTTCTTGGAATGTACATTGGTAAAGCCTACTTTTTAATTGTCCTTCTTTCCAGTGATTACATTTCTCTCTTTTCTTGAAGGATTTGTTTTCTCTTATTTATATATAAGGGCAGGGTAGGGAATGGGGAATAGATTACTGGTTCACCCTAACTATACAATGTTCTGTAATCTAGTCTTTCTTTTATCTGGACCATGGCTTTTGAGTGAAAAACCAAGAATTTGATTCTGCTAAGACAGAGTAGCCTCATATCTTTCAACCTGAATTCAGTACCTTAGTTAAAGAGATAAGACAGGTAAGAAAACATATAGTTTAATATTTCCAAAAGCTATACCTCTAAATATTGTCTATCAAATTCAATGCTTAGTCAAGAGCTCTGTTACATAATTGCTGCTTTTCTGGTGAATTTAGCCTGGCCACTTATTTTTTATCAAACTTAGTCCCTCATATGTCAAATGAAGAGGTTGGTGTAGATGATGTCCAAAGTTCCTCTGAACATTAAAATTCTTTGCTTCTGTGATGATATATTTAAGGTTTCTCAGTATTCTGAAGGGCCACTTTTATCGGCACTTTAAAATGAAACAAAATGGCTTATGTTCTTGCAGTTTTTAATTTCATGGCTGCCTGTGGGTTTTTATAAATACGCTTTTCTTTGTTAGAATTACAAATGATTATAATTTTATATGACTTTCCAGGCAATTCCACTGCCCTCAAAATTTTTCATGACCTACCATTAAAAAAACAACAAACAAACAAAAAATCCCTAAAACATTATCAATGCACAAAGCTCTGAGAGTTTTTCTCTTTGAAGGAGGCCAGAGAAATAAAATTCTATGTGGTCAATAATTCCAAAATCAGCTATAAAGAAGGCATATTTCAAAATAGTACCTTATTCAGTTACTTGTTTTGAATATCTTGGAGACCAGCCCTGCTTTTGTTGACAGTATTTCTGAGAATGTTGACATTCCAGCAGCAGCACCCATCAATTTGGGGTAAGTGTTTGGAGAATGGGATAGTGTAAGGATTGTAACTCACCCTCTACAAGATCTGCTAAACTGGTTTTACCTGATTCTAGTTCTTAAGAAGTTTTGTAGGGAAAGCCCAAGTGTCAGCCTTGAGCAAAATACTAGGGTTGAACTATAAAGCCTTCAAAAACATACAGAATTATAATTAGTGTTGATGAGTGAAATTTTAAATGGTTGAAGGCTTACTTTGTATAAGCAGGTTAAAACCTGACTTGATTTATGCCATTTCTCTTGAATATAGCCAGAAATTTTTATAATGTCAAATTTCTGATATCACATCTACTTTTGCTGCTTGCTGGTCGGAGTTGGCAAAATTTCAATGAGAGATCTGCCTAAGTCCAAAAGTTGTCCCTGAGACCACAATAAGAAAATGCAATGAGAGGGATGCCTGGATGGCTCAGTCATTTAAGCATCTGCCTTTGGCTTGGGTCATGATCTCAGGATCCTGGGATAGAGCCCTGAATTGGGCTCCTTGCTCAGTAAGGGAGCCTGTTTCTCCCTCTCCCTCTGCCTGCATCTCCCCCTGATTGTGCTATCTCTCTCTATGTATGTGTGTGTCAAATAAATAAATATAATATTAAAAAAAAGAAAGAAAATGTAATGAGACTGTGCATTGTGTTCTCCAGAGGAAGGCAATATAAAAATTTAAGAGTAATAACAACAAAAAGTTGACACTGTTTATTTGCTTTTATTAGTAAAAATAATGAAAACTTGTCAATTGGGCTTTAGTGTTTTCCTCACTTGAAAGCCTCATCAACTGTCAATTGACAGGCTAATATCCTGGGTTAATTACTCCTCCATGTCCTATCCACATTTGTTTTTCTGTCCAGACCCTATACACCTTCTTATCTTCCCCATCATCTCTTTCTCTTTTCTTTCTGTGATAAAGTCCCACTCATCCTTCAAGACTGATCTGGAAATTTGCTTCTGGCAGGTAACAACTTCTCCGAACAGACTTTATCATTTTTCACCCACTGTGTTTTCATAGTATTTTATACCTATTTTGTAAAAAGTATCAACTCATGCTATAATACTTTTTTTCTTTCTCACCAGACTGGAAACTTATCAAAGATAAAGCCATGTCATTTCCTGCTTTTCCCATTTTATCTTGAACCTAGCCACTACTCAAAGTGATGACTGAGTGAATAATTCTTTCACAGGAAAGTTTGCTTGTCTGATCAAAGACTAGTTCTGCACATCTGTAGGAAAATCATTAGTTTTGATAGAGTACTTAGTAACTATAGTATTTCTTTGCATAGCCTTAGGACTGGAAAAGAAGAAGGAACAGAAAAATGATAGATGTTATACTATATTTCTTTCAGTTTAAATGTATTCATGAGTGGGGGAATAGCTCAGGAGCATGATTCTTGAATTTGGTTTAAACTACAACCAAGGAACACAGCACAGAAATAAATCTATATAGTAAATCTATAACATTCAGTTCAATTATCTCTTTTAGAAATAACTTTAAAGCTTATTTAATTTATTGATTTTCACACTGTTTTCCTTGGAAGATCTATGAAGATGGCTCAGGAGTCTCCAGAATGGACTGAGACTGACCACATATGGATATCTATGCTCCTACATATCTTTCCAATGGAGAAGTCAGCTTTCATTAATGTATTTTGAATGTTAGCTTAAGACTACCTCCCACATGAAATCTAACTAAAATTGGCCCAAGCCCACACCAAATCAAGAGATGCTGGGTCATTTAAAATATGTTAAATATTTTTAAAAAATCCCCAGGGCCATCTCCATCTCTTGGCTCTTGAGTATCTGTATGTTGTTTCTGACCTCCATGTCATATTAACATTTGCTGATTTTTACATTTAAAACACACACACACACACACACACAAGCCAAGCATTTATGACTGCTGTAGGTCTCCCCTCTGTTTTCTTCCCCCGGTTATCTTAGGAACATACACCTCTTCTTTCTTCACTTAGGTTTATGCTATGCCGTAGTCAACATATAATCCTTGTAGGGGTGAGGGGAGCTGGGAATTTCTCAACATTGGCTATAGTTTATTTCTTGTTAAAACATTTATCTCTGTAAGAAAAACTCCAATGTCAGATATAAACAGTGCTTTTTTTCTTTGCTAAATATGTTGATCTTCATTTGGAACTTGTGTTGGGACTAAAGAGAAGATTTTATTTGAAGAAAGAGTTTCATGGCTTCAAAATCTGAAACCCCTGCTTTAGGAGTTTGGGTTAGAGTTTAGGAGTTTGAAATTATGCAGGCAAAATTTCAGTTGTATGGACTGTGCAAGGTATGGTAAAACATGTCATTCTTTACATAGGTTAACTTGTGTGGTTGGTGTTCTATTTTCCATGAGACTAAATCCATAAAATAAAAAATTAATTTATAAATAGGGATATAATATACAGGTGCCACCTGGGTATGCCATTCAAAATAAATTCTCAAGCTTCACTGACCTGAGAGCACAAATATTAAAATCCATACTTAAAGTTCTCTAGTTCTAGACATTTGGTAATACAAACACTCGGGCACTGGAAAGTCCTTTTAATACACTCAGAAGCAATTCTGTCCATAGTCTTTTCTTCAACGTCCTTGAGGAAGTCTGCTTTCTGCAGACTATCTTACAGATGGGTTGCCACTTCCACTGGTGCCTTGCATGGGAGTTCTAGTATACCAGGTGCCATCATCTGCCTGGCATTCCCACTAGGCTTAACAGGGTTGTTTTTATTTTTTGTTTTCTCCGGCTGGCTGAGTTGCCCTCAACACTTGGGGAATTATAAAGGAATAGGTTCTATGATAGGTTCTATGATAGGTTGGGGAAACAGTGCGTCTTCTCCCTAATTCTGTCATATTTTGTCACCTGAGCCAAGAAACCATGTTAGCACTTAGAAATGCACAAAATTTTATGTGAATACCTTCTTCAATTATTTGCTTTACTCCCTACCCCACTAAGGATATTCCGTACTCATACTGAGTGAGAAAAAACACCACCACATTATTCACTCAATTCTTCTGCTTTTTCTTCCTTCCTCCAGACTAACCCCAATGCTGGGTACACACACACACGTGTGCACACATACATACACACACACACCACATACACACACACTTCTCTTTTCTTCTTTAGCCTGAAAATAAAATATCTCCTGCACAATAACATGTGGAGCAGTCATCATCTCTCTGATTTGGCAAAGTGAGTCTAAATTAGTTTAGGCTGGGTACAACTAGGCAATCCTGTTTCATTTGTGTTTTATAGTATGTTACCGTTTATAAAGTGTTCTGACCTACTTAATTCTCTTAGTAACCCCAAGAATACTAGTCCTTATCTATAGCGAATGAATAGATAAAGAAAGTGAGGCATAAAAAGACCAAGAAGATTGACAAGGCATGTAATGGTTAATTCTGTATGTCAACCTCAGTGGGATAAGAGATGCCCAGATAACTGGTGAACCACTTCTGAGTGTATCTGTGAAGGTGTTTCTGAAAGAGATTAGCCTTTGAATATGTCAACTGAGTAAAGATCACCCTCACCAATGAACTGAGCATCACTGAATCTGTTGAGGGCCTGAATAGAACAAAAAGGCCAAGGAAGGGCAAATTCTTTCTCTCTGCTTAAGCTGAAATACCCATCTCCTCCTGCCTAGGGTTTTAGAGAACCTGGCGCTTGAGCTTTTATACTCTGACCAGGACTTATGCAATAAACACCTGAGTTTCAGGCTTTCAGACTTATATATATAATATTAATATATATATTAATTAATTAATATATATATATATTAATTCAGCCTGAATTATACCAGTAGCTTTTCTTGATTCTCTAGCTTGCAGGTGGCAGATTGTGGGACTTTGTCTTTTCCATAAGTATGCGAGCCAATTGCTATATAAAAAACTTCCCTTTCTACATTACCTATATCTAAATATATCCTATTGGTTTTGTTTCTCTGGATAATCCAAACACATGGTACATCTGCAATTTCAACTCCAGTCTCTTGGAACCCCCACACAAAGCCAATGGTGACAGTGGGATGACATTAACATAGAATGGTCTTTAAGGACTGGATTTACTTATATACATACATTCTTTCTTCCTTTTTAGTGAAATGGTTTCTTTGTTTTTCTTTCTCCTCTTATCCCTTTTTTCTTTTTTAAGGTCAATCACTTAAAGCATGGTGGGAGGCAAGAAGAAGAGTAGAGGGAGAAAATCATCTGCTGAACCTCAATATTCATCTAGCTGTGGGATGTTCACTAAGCAGGCTTCTAGTTGCATTATTTTGAGACATGAAAGTTAGGTGTTAGTAATACATAATGGGACCTAAGGAGGTGCCATTAGGGATTGACCCCAGCTAGTAGTTCCCTATGTGTCATCCGTTATTGGCAGATACAACAAATGCATGATTTTCATTGTCACTAATACTACCTACAGAATAAACCTATAGAAAGAAAGGACTTGGGATGAGAAGTTCTTTTTTTTTTTTTTTGAAGTATGTCTATTGAAGATTCGTTGAGCAAAAAAGACACTGACCAAATTCAACTAGTTCATTATCCTGATACTCATAAGTTAGATACTGCTTATAGGACACATGAACTAATTTTTTATTTCTTACTTTTATTTTTCACACAGATAATCCCTATTTAAGTAAAAATAATATATGCTCATTTAAAAAATTAAAGATTTTATTTATTTGTCAGAGAGAGACAGAGAGAGTAAGCACAAGCAAGGAAAGCAGCAGGTAGAGGGAGCGGGAGAAGCAGGCACCCCACTGAGCAAGGAGCCTGATATAGGACTCACTCCCAGAACCCTAGGATCATGACCTGAGCCAAAGGCAGATGCTTAACTGACTGAGCGACCCAGGCATCCCACGCTTACTCATTATTTCAAAAATTAAACTTTATAGAATAATAGTAGAGGGGGGAAAAATCAAAAGGTATGCCTACTTCTCCCAAGTCCACATTTTTTTGCATATGGAAGATTTTAGTGAGAGTTCAGAAAATTTTGTAAAGTCATACTTTTTCTTCAAGTTTGATTCTGGGGGCAAGGAAGCTGGCTTAGGGATCCCCAGACTATATCACCTGTCATATCAGAATCCTCTGTTTCTTTCCTTAGGTTTGCTTTTTGAGGTGTCTGGCTTTCATTTGTTCACATTTCCTTATTTATGGCTGTTTGTGAAGGAATTTCATCCCTTTTTCTTCCTCTCTTCATTTAAAAACTATTTGTTCATTTTGTTAGTAGGAGGGAGTGTGATTTTATGCTGCTGTGTAACTTAGCTAGTAATCCAAAAACCTGTGTTTGGTTTATAAAGCTAAATGTGAGGTGGATTGATATCTCCAAAGAATTTCGACCCATGGTTCTGCCTCTTCAGGATTTGAGATTGATATGGAATAACTAGGAAAGGAAAAAGGTTACATTTTGTTTCAATCTAGCTCTTGATTATCTGGAAGAACACAGAATTAATCAAATCAATCTTGGACTCCTTTGTCAAGTTGGAACATGATTCGCTTTCAGAGTTAACTAGTACACATAGGATATTCATGAATAGAGTTTCACCTATTATTTTGTAGGGCCTATGGTGAATGTTGCAGATCTGGGATGTGAAGAATTTCTGTCTCAGTTGCTAGGAATCCTGTCATCAAGTGCCTTCGGCTTTCAACCCCTTTGGGAGTTGCCTCACCTCCAGAGAAGCACCAGAGTTATGCCTCTTTCCCGAGTGGCCATATTCAATGATCTGTATGGAAGAGCAAACCTCTGGCCATTTCAATCCAACTGAGAACAACTTTAAAGAACCATTCTAGCTAGAGAACATTTAAGAAAGTTGGTGAAACCTGTCTTTGGCTCTGCTGCTCTGCCCATTACTGATCTCTTTCTCCTTCCTCCACAGGTGTTGATCTAAGGATACACTCTAGTATACATCCTGAATACCAAATCTGCTCTCAAGATTTGCACCCAGGGAACTCATCTGTGGTAGTAGCCATCACAAGTTTTCACATCAACATCTACTCTATCCCTATCCCACGATGTTGCAGCATTTCTTTTGGTGAGATAAGCTCAATACTCAGTTTCAAGGTGTTTATCTAAGACAGGGTATTCTTACCTAATTTGCCACAAAGGTTCAGATACTTCACGGCTAACAAATCAGTACATTACAATTGCTTGATCATAAGGGATGACTCAGGGACAGTCCAATCAGGGTGAATTTCAGGACTTTGATACTTACAGGAAGAAATGTTGCTTCATTCATGTGAACCATATTGCTTTCAGCGGCTGCTAGTATCCCATCTTCCAACAGTCATGGAAACCAACTCAAAGATGAAGCTAACACACAAAGGATAGAACTGAAGCAGATATTGAGAAAAATTATCCAGGCCTGGATAGAACCATGTCTGAACGTTATCCTACAGACAGGCATGGGTGCAGATGATTCATCAGGGTGGCAGTCTTTTTCTACTAAGAACAACCATTCAGAAACAGCAAATTAAAGGACTCAGAGGATTCAGAGATGGTAAGGATTTTAGCCTGACCATAAGTTAGTTCATGAAACAAACCTATTAGTGTTCAGGATAATGCATCATTCCCCTATTACTTGAAAGTCAGTTAGATCTACATTTTGTAAAAAAAGGAGGAAAAAAAAAGGAGATAATAGATATCTCAAGCACTTGGGCCACACGTATTTATACTTTGTCATAATTTTACTGCTTTTAGCTTGAAACCATTGCAAATGCATGGTGATTATATTGGTGAGGTAATGGAAATATTTTAACATTCTTCCTCTTTACCTACTAAAATGAACCAGGGATTATAAAAAAAGGCTTACCACACAAAAATGAAGTATGAGTATATTACAGTAATGTTTGGGTGGTTTAGTGACACTAGAACAATGCAAAATGTGTCATTTTCATTCTCAGTTGAATGTCACTTAAATGGAAATTTATTAATGGGTTTCTACGTGGAAGAATGGGGAATATAGATACAGACTTGGAGCCTTACTCTACTTGTGGGTACATTTTGCAGTATTATATTTTTAACCTTATTCTGTCTCATTATTGCAAGGAAATGTATAATACAAATGGAAAATACTGGTTGCTTAATAATATTCATCTGAAAAAATTCAGGCGACAAATGAGTATATTTCTGGAAATCCAGCTCAAAATTATGTATGTAAATGGACAAAGGACAGAAAAGAGACTAAAAGTAACAAGAATATAAAAATATTTACTTATTCTTGAGTGTGTTCATGTGTGTAAGAAACTAGCTTAAGATCAAAGAAATCTGAAAAAGACAGTATAGTAGGGAAACACTATTAGCTGTGGCCCAGTGATCAACAACAGTGGTAAGAGCTATAGTTCTTCTCACTAATTTCTCAAGATTAAAAGCCCCAAGAAAGCTGAAAAAAATCCACTGGTAAATTTCATACAAAGATGTGATTCTGAGTGGTGCAAGGGGTGGACTGTTGAGGGTACTATGACTGTCACCTAGTTGTCCCTTTTAGAATGAAGAACTTAATCTTCCATGTTCTCAGGGTGCTTCATGCAGAGATCTCTCAAATCTTAGCCTTCTTCTGGAGGTGCTTTGTAAAAGAGAGCAGCTTCACCCCAAGACACAGCGTCTTCCCCAGGAGCTCACATTCAAAGACAAACCAGCACAGGGGTATAAATCCCAAATCTCCCTCACCCCAACTCATGGAAACTCTGAAGGACCTTTCAAGCTTTAAATCTCCCTCTCCAGATCTGTTGAGGCCTTTGTTGAGACTGCAGCATAGATCACTTTGTCTTTTGCCCAGTTCTGCTTTCTCCTCTTCCTTTCTATATGTGTTGGTTCTGGGAGCACTCCTTAATAACTCTCCTGTGTGAACTCCTCCATCTCAGAATTTGTTTCTGGAGAACTCAAACTCCACTAGATACTTAACTAGGGAACAGAAAAACCTAGCCACTCTCAGAGAAACAGGACAAATATGAAAAAAAAATACATATTTAGCAATCTGCTAGCAAAGCAGGTGGCATGACCACAGAAGTCAAGCAGGGAATTATTCCTATACATTATAAAAGTCCAAAATTTATACCAAGGGGGGATTCCATTTCAAATCTAAGACTAAAAAGCATTTTCCATCTTCTCCATCTTGTTACATTGAATCAGAATTTATTGGTAGTGTTGGGAAAATAATAGAGTCATATCTCACACAGGATTTCTTCTATATTCCTCTAACTATCTGAGAGTCCTTTTATAAAACAAAAAAACACCAATTCTGTGTAGCCCCAACAGGCAAAAGGAATGCACAACCCAACACTGTGGTATTAAAAAATAATTAGAAATAGTTTCAGTTATTTTCCCTAAACATTGTGTGTCGAATTAAAAAAAAAAAAAAGATCTTATCTTGAGGCACTATTAAATGTAAAAACATAATAAATTTTCAAAGTTTTCTATAAGTGAAAATAATTGTAACTGTTTCCATTTGATGGAAAAGTTTCCATTTGATGGATATTAATTTCAACTAAGTAATAATGATCTGATCTGTAGAAACCTGGCCATCATGCATTTTTATGAATGCTCTAAGGTTTATTTATTATTGCATTTGGATTCCAATGAAATAAATTGTAAAACATCAGTATAGAAAACTCAGTTTATTTTCTTCAAGTAGCTCAGGTCATGATCCCAGGGTCCTGAAATCAAGCCCCTATGTAGGGTTCCCTGCTCAGCAGGTAGTCTGGTTTTCCCTCTCCCCCCTGCCCCTTCCTCTTGCTTTTGCTTTCTCTCTCTCCAAAATAAATAAAATCTTTAAAAAAAAGTGTTTACATGTTTGCTACCAAAAAATAAGTATTTTATAATTCAGCTAGTACAAAGTTTCTTTGTTAACTATAGACTAAAATTTAAAAAGAGATTTCTTCTTGTTATTTGCCATTTTACATTCAAAATTAGTTCACCAATATAGTAATACTTTGTTTTATTAAAAAGTTAGTTGAAGGGGTACCTTTGTTGCTGGGTCATTAAGCATTTGCCTTTGGCTCAGGTCATGATCCCAGGGGCCTGGGATCAAGCCCCAAACTGGGCTCCCTGCTGGGTGGGGAAACTGATTCTCCCTCTCCCACTCTCTATGCTTGTATTCCCTCTCTTACTATGTTTCTCCCTGTCAAATAAATAAATACATAAAATCTTTAATAAATAAATAAAAATAAAAAATAAAAAGTTAGTTGAAGCAGAAATTTATAAAGTAATGAATAATTTAATTAGCTTTCCATGTGCAAATCTGAGAAAAACACCACGTGAAATCTGATTGCAAATTTCCTTCGGCATGTCAAGAAATCTTACACACAAAATATATAACATTATTTAGTATGTAGGAATTCACATCCATGGTGTTTAAGTGCAGGAGTATATCTGTACAATTCTTTATATTTCTAGTCTTCCAGGAAATGATTCTTAGACTTTGGTATAGAGATATCATAAGGGTGACAAATAAAAATTGTTTTACACTATATACTTACACATCTGTGAACATTGTATAAGAATTCTTGTTGCTCCACATTCTCTGCAACACTATTTTCTTCCAAGGTTTTATTTAAATTCCAGCTAGTTTGCACACAGTACAGTATTAGTTTCAGGTATAAAATTTAGTGATTCATCATTTACATTGCAGCACTATTTATTGTCAGTTATAAACTTCTCCAATTTGCTGGGTAAAGAATCATCACCATGTTTTATATTTCTTTCTCCTCATACTGAGGTCGTACATATTTTTATGTTTGTTTTCATTCATATTTCATCTTTTGTTGAACATTTTTCCTTATCTTTTCCCATTTTTCTTTTTTGAACTTTTTAGTTATCGAATGATAGAAGTTTTTGATGTAGGCTGCTGTTATTTCTTTTCTGTTGGTTGTATGTGGCTTGTCTTTACACTATTTCTTTAGCAGCATCATTTGATGGAAGAAACATTGTATTTATTTTTTTAAAGATTTATTTATTTGATAGAGAGAGAAAGAGAGTTGCGGGCAGAGGGGTAAACAAAGAGGGTAAAGAGAATGCCAAACAGATTCTACACTCAGTGTGGAGCCCAACTCAGGGCTCCATCCAAGGACTTGGAGATCATGACCTGAGTTGAAACCAAGGGTTGCATGCTTAACTGACTATGCCACCCAGGTGTCCCAAGAAACATTTTAAAATAATTTCAGGGGCGCCTGGGTGGCTCAGTGGGTTAAATCTGCCTTCAGCTCAGGTCATGATCCCAGGGTCCTGGGAGTGAGCCCTGCATCTGGTTCTCTGCTCAGTGGGGAGCCTGCTTCCTCCTCTCTCTCTGCCTGCTTCTCTGCCTACTTGTGATCTATGTCAAACAAACAAATAAATAAATAAAATCTTTAAAAAAATAATTTCAAATTTACAGAAAAGCTACAAGGATAATACACTGAACTCTCCTGTATGTTTGTCTAATTTTTCTTTAGCACTCTCTGTATTGATGATACACATATTATTCCTGCCAAAACATTTGCAACTGCAAAGCTGTATAATGCATAACAGTGGGGTTCATTATTCACCCAGATCACAATGAGAACAGTGCCTTTTCTAGCTGTGAAATCATTGCTGTTGAGTACATTAAATTTCCTTCCCATGTAGACCCCTGTCTAGATTAGTAACTGCTTATTCTAGTACAACAGAAAAATGAATATCTGATGCAATTCCAGCCTGTAACCTAATAAGGAATTTGTCCCTACTCACAGCCGTGGATCTACTAGATACTCCGGACAGCTAGAGGCAGGGTGACCATCTTAAGAAAGCATCCTTGAGGCACAGGCTAAAGAAGAGAAGCAAACAGCCACTGTAGGAGAGTATAGTGCCTACATCTTTGTCTATTTCTGCTATAGAACAAAGGCCTTAAGCCACTGGAAAAGAGTAAAGAACACAGTCCCTTAGGACCCTGGTGAGAAACAATCCCAGTTACGGGAAGGAAGGAATGAAATACTCTCAGTCCCTGAGGGAAAGGCAGGAATATATGTTGGGCCAAGCCTTGCAGCCTGAGACAGGGCAAAATCACTGAGAAGTCCAGCCCTCAAGAGTATATAGTGTCTAAGACTCAAGTTAATCAGCACAACAGAAAACAGCTCCTTTACCATCACACATGCAAACTCTCCATCACCAACAATACAAGTTCCAAGTAACAGTGTTTCATACTGGAAAAGGGGCAAGAGCATGGAGAGGAATTCTCTGAGGCACAGAGCCAAGGAAAGCCTGAAATCAGCGAGTTGAAGACACATTCAGAAAACATCTCAGGCCAACAGCCCCAGAGCAAGCAGACGGTAGTGTTAGAGGTATCTGAAGTGTGTGGTGCACCGAGGAAACCACAGAAATAAACAAACCAAAAACCCAAACCCAGTTTGACCACTAATTAGATTTCCTAAATACTCCCATAAATGTTCACAGAAGAAAAGGGGTATCCATATTTAGGCATAAAGGTTTTTATCTTCATCTCTACCATCCTATGTGAAATGTCTGGTTACATTAAAAAATTACAAGATGGGCAAAGAAGTAAGCGATAAACAAACAAAGCAATCATCAGGACCAGATTCAGTTATGCCACAAATAGAAAATCCTGGAATCATCAGACATGTAATTTAAAATAACTACTATTAACATGGGAAGGCCTCTGGTAGAAAAGGTGGACAATATGGATTACCAGTGGAAAATGTCAGCAGAGAGATGAAAACTGTAAGGAAGGATCAAATGAAAATGCTAGAATAAAAACAAAACAAAACAGAATTAAAGATGAGGAATGCCTTTGATGTCACATTAATAGATTGGCACAGCTGGGGACTTAAATCAATAAACTTGAAAACATATCAATAAATTACTCAAAAGGAGACACCAAAGAGGGGGAAAAAAAGTAAAATTTTACCAAAGAAGAAAAGAAGATCGAAGAACTGTGAGATAATATTAGTGACCTAACATTCATGTTGGAATGAATGTTGGAATCCCAGAGAAGAAAAAGATAGTAGAAATATTTGAAAAATAATGGCTATGAATTCTCCAAAAGTTAACAACAGATATTATACCACAGCTCCCAGGATTTTAAAGGATACAAATAGGACAAATATTAAAACAAAAAAAAAGCTAACAAAAAGAAATCTAGGTGTATCTTCTCCAAACCAAAAAGAAAGAATCAAATTTTAAAAATAGAGAAAAAAAAAACACATCCCATATCACGGTGCAGTAGATTTCAATTCAGAACCACTGAAGTCAGAAAACAATAAAGTGATATCTTTCAAGTGCTTACAGAGAAAGAACTTTCAATGCAAAATTATATGCACAATAAAAACATACTTCAGAATCAAAGAAAAAATAAAGCTGCTCTCAGATAAGCAAAAACTGAGTGAAAGTATTATCAATACAACCCAGATTGATAGCACCTGTCAAACCAAACTATATGGTAATAGAGAGGGAGACATCGGGGGTAGAAATTTTCCTCAACTTACAGTGGGGTTATAATCCAATAAACCCTTCATTAAGTAGAAGTCTCATAAGTTGAAAATGCATTTAATACACTAGCCCACTGAATATTCCAGTTTAACTTCTCTTAAACTCCCTTAAACTCCCTTTAACTTCTCCTTTAAACATCCCTTACATTAGCCTACAGTTGAGGAAAATCATCTAACATATAAGGCCTGTTTTACAGTAAAGTGTTAAATACCTCATGTAATTTATTGAATACTGCACAGTACAGAGTGACAGTAAGAGTATCAGGTGTTCAATATTGTGATCAGATGGCTGACAGGGAGCTATGCCTTTCTGCCATCACCCAGCATGAAGAGAGAGTCTCCTACACTTTGTAACCAGGTGGGAAAAGATCAAAATCAAAATCTGAGGTATGGTTTCTACTGAATGAGGATCACTTTGGCACCACCATAAAGTCAAAAAATGTTAAGTCAGACCGTTCTAAGCTAGACACCATTTGCGAATGTTATAAGTTTCTTCTACATAGGAAACTATACAACATGATTTGAATGTATACTCTAATTAAAGATAAAGATTGTAAGCCTGAGACCAACTACTAAAAATACTCTTTAAAGATGAATAGGGGGTGCCTGGATGGCTCAGGTCATGATCCCAGGGTCCTGGGATCAGATTCCCTGCTCAGTAGAGCAGGGAACCTGCTTTTCCCTCTGCCTGCTGCTTCCATGCTTGTGTGCTCTCTCTTTCTCTCTCTGGCAAATAAATGAAATCTTTAAAAAAAATGTTTAAATAAAAAAATATAAATAACAATTAGTGGAGATTAAATGGTATCCTAAAAATTACTAAAACTAAAAGACAGAAACAAAGAAGATAAAAAAAACAAAGAGATAGAACAAATAGAAAATAGCTAGCATGATAATAAGTTTTACTTCAACTACATTAATAATAACATTAATTATAAACAATCTATACATACCAATTAAAACACTGACATCAGGTTTAATGAAAAAGGAAAATATGTTGCTTACAAAGAATAATGTTAAATGTAAAGATATAAGTTAAAAGTAAAAGGGTGAAAAGAAGCATACCATGCAAGCACTAAGCAGAATAAAGTGGTAAGACAATATTGATATATCACTTTATCTAAAAGAGGGAAACTACAAAATGATAAAGACTTCAATTTTCAAAGAAGATCTAACAACCCAAAATGTGTGTGAATCTAACAACAGAGCCTCGAAATTCATGAGATAAAAAAATAACATAACTGAATATAGGACTAGACAAATATGCAATTATAATATAGACTTCAAAATCCTCTTTTAGGAATTGATGGAACGAGAAGTCAGATATGGGTAACAGCACAGGACCTGAACAACACGATTGACCAAACTGATGTTACTGGCATCTGTAAACCTTCCTCAACAATGATAGAATGCACACTAGTCACAAGAACATTTACCAAGCTAAAAATAAAGATATTGTGGGCTATCAAGACTCTTTAGAAAGTAGATATCATATAGAGTACTTTCTTGCACTGTAATGACATTCAACCAAAAATCAACAATAGAAAGATATCTGGGAAAGTGCAAAACATTTGGAAATTAAGTTTTATACTTCTGAACAGCCCATTTGTCAAAACAGAAATCACTAAGGAAATAAAATATTTTTAATTGAATAAAAATTAAAGTAGAATTAAAATTTGTGGTTTGCAGTGAAACAACTTACAGAAAAATTTATAGCACTAAAAGATTGTAGGAAACAAGTAGAAAGATGTAAAATCAGCAACCAACATTTCCAAATTGAGGAACTAGAAGAGCAAATTAAGACCAAAAGAAGCAGAAGGAAAGAAACAATGAAAATAACAGAAATTAATGAAATTGAGAAAAGAAAAGCAATACAGAAAATCAGATGAAATCAAAGCTGATTCTTTGAAGTGAGTGATAAGATTGATAAATCCAGACTCAATGGGAAAAAAAGAGAGGAAACACGAAAATACAAATATCAGAAATGAAAAAGAGAATATCACTACATACCATATAGAGATTAAAAGATAATAAGAGAATAATATAGGCTATATATTCCATAAATTTGAGAACTTACATGAAATGGAGAAATTCCTCAAAATCATGGTAGAGACTAAATTAACTTCTACTTCAGCAAATGTGGAATTTCAAGCAAATTGCAAAATTCAGTCAACAAATTCTTATTCTTTTTTGTTGTCTTTACAATCATTCAAGAAGAATTGATAACATGAATAAGTGGAAAGTAAATGGCAAGAATGTTGAACTAGAGGGCTTGGAAGACTACTGCTTTAACAGCATAACAATAAAATAAGAAAAGAAATATAATATAGATACAAAAAGAAGCAGAGCCAAATAAATGTTGTGTACTCAAGAGAGGTTTACAGGTCAATTAAACACACAACCAAGTGTCAAGGGGCTTGTCTCAGACCCAATCAAGCTGAAACTAGATCCCAGTATTTGTTTATAGTATGCCTATGTGTAATAATTCTGAGAGATAAATTGTGATTTAGCCACACTCATACTCACTTAGTTGCTGGATTCCCAGTTATCATAAGAAAATGCAAAAAAGACAATATTGACTTTATAGCAGCATTAGTACATGGTAAATATCATTAAAAATTTTAATTTTGCTATACCCTGCTTGATGCAGGAATAATTTAAAGTAAGTGTCCTGGAAATTGGTTGTACATGACCTTACACACATTTCACATCATTACTGACTTTGAGATGACAGGTATATGTGTTTTAAAAAAGAATAAAAAGCAAACATGGACAACCAAATAAATACCTATATACAAAATTTCCATGCTTAATAAATATTTTGTACAAAAGACTAAAAAATGTTTTACAATAGGGTTTTACAGTTTGGGCCGGTTACATATTATGTGCATTGATACCTAAAAAGTAGTAAAGTAGAAAAAAGCATGAAAAACTGCTTAAGCAACTGAGGAGGGATCTATTTGAAATGTAATCTAAGAATTTCGCTAATTCTGTTTAAAATGTTTTCAAAGACACTTAGTGGTTAGGGGAATTCACCTAAGGCAGCCGGTAGCTCAGTTTCCCAGTTGCACGGCCTCTTCTAAATATTTTTTCTATCTTCTTCCAAGAAATAAGATAGGAAAATAATTAGAAAGAATAACTTTGAGGCTCACATAATGGAAAGGAGCCTCCAACCACTACAATGATAAATATTTAAAAAATTCGTTCCTCGAATAACTGCTTTAAATAGAACATACCAATATTTCATTGTTAGTACAATTTGTATTTCACAAATTCAGGGATAGTATGTGTTTAAGTGGAGTTGACACCCTAAAAAATAAGAACTATTGGCATTATTTAAATACTAAAAAGGTGGAAATGGTCATGCTGAAGTTATCTGCATCCTAAAACATTTCAAATACATTAAATATTTGAAAATATTTTTTAAAAGATTTTATTTATTTATTTGACAGAGAGAGAGGGAGAGAGAGCAAGCAAGCACAGGCAAACAGAGTGGCAGGCAGAGGCAGAGGGAGAAGCAGGCTCCCTGCTGAGCAAGGAGCAGGATGTGGGACTCAATCCCAGGACGCTGGGATCATGACCTGAGCTGAAGGCAGCCGCTTAACTAACTGAGCCACCCAGGCGTCCCAAAAATAATTTAACATAATACAATAATATATTATTTGTTATACTAAAGCTTAGGAAATGAGGAGAGAGAATGATTAAAATATCATCACATACTAATATCTCTGACTGACAAAATCAGTCATGGCAAAGAAAAATAGTCTTCCATTTCAGTAAAAGTGGAATTCAAAGTGAATTCCAGAGTTCAGTCAATAATGTATTACTCTTCCTGCTAGTACATAAGCAGGAACACACACACACACACACACGCACACACACACACACAAGCACACAAACACACACACCCCAGAATGTTTTGCTCTTTAAAAATCTCAAATTGTGATTCATGGCAGCTAAGTGATTTTATTCCTGAGAGCAATTCAATTTATATTCCATTTGATGGAGTTCATTTTGATGTGTTGAAATAAAGCAAGTTTCAATCTGGACTGCTTCTAAGCAAAGGCAAAGAAATTACAGCTATTCGTAAAGCATATAAGATTAAGAAACAATAGACAACACTATTTTGCAAATTTAAAGATAATTTCTTGCAAACAATCTGTAATTTTACAAATTGGTTGTATTGAAATAACTATCATATACAGCACATATACACTATTATTTTTTCTAATCCTGTCAACAATAATAGAGCAGAATAGTATAATTTAACACTCTATTGGAATGTTGCTGATGAAGTACACAAACAGCAATATTCTAAAGGTATGTGTGAATTAAAATCAATGCATAGTCATGGAAAAAAAGTGAAAAGGTTTTCTGTCATTTGTAGTATCTTAGCACTTTAAGACAATGCTGAACAGGGAGCCTAACAAAGGGCTCCTTCCCAGGGCCAGGGAAACATGACCTGAGCCGAAGGCAGATGCTTAACTGACGAAGCCACCAAAGCACCCCTCAATTTGGTAATAAATCTTACAGAAACACAAAGGAGTACTACAGTAAAGGCCTAAACTGGAGACAGGCTAAAACACGGTGTTTTCTCCGATTAAAACACTCATGCTGAATGAAAAGGGGGGGATGGAGATGAAAAAGGAGGAGGAGTCAAGATGGCGGAGAAGTAGCAGGCTGAGACGATATCAGGCAGCAGGAGATCAGCTAGATAGCCTATCAAACCATTCTGAACACCTATGAATCCAACAGGAGATCAAAGAGAAGAAAAACAACAATTCTAGAAACAGAAAATCGGCCACCTTCTAAAAGGTAGGACCAGCAGAGAAGTGAATCCAATGCGACGGGAAGATAGACCCCCGAGGGGAGGGGCCGACTCCCAGCAAGTGGCAGAACAACGGAGCACAAAATCAGGACTTTAAAAAGTCTGCTCCATGGAGGGACATCACTCCAGAGGCTAAACTGGGGTGAAGACCTCAAAGGGACAGTATGGACTCAGGTCCCACAGGGTCAAAGAAGGATCATCGGGGGTGTCTGAGTGTCACAGAGCTCACAGGTATTAGAGTGGGAAGCTGGCTACAGAGACAGAGCCGAGGAGTGAGCTCTCCACTCGGGGTTTCCTAGAGCTGTGGTCTGTGACACGGGCCGGTGCTCTGTGCGAGGGGTCCCCACAAGATCTGGGGAGACTCTGACTTGGGAGAGCTAAGGGATCTACGGGGTTCAGAGACCCCAGGTGGGACTCTTCCACAGACAGAGACGCTTGGTCACAGGCTGGTGAGCTCAGAGCGCAGCCAGAAGCCAGTGAGATGGGACTGATTACGCACGATTTTCTCCAAGCACAGCCGGAGGCTGGGGAGACAGGAGTGATTAAATACTTTTCTCTGAAGGCACACTGAAGACTGGGGTCCGTAGCTCTCGGCTCCTCCGAGCCAGAGATTGGGAGGCTGCCATTTTCATCCCTGTCCTCCAGGAACTCTTCCGAAAGCGTTCAGGGAACAAAAGCTCCCAAAAGCGAACCTGAGAGGATTACTTAGCCCGGCCCCTGGTAAGGGCGGTGCAATTCTGCCTGGGGCAGAGACACTTGAAAATCACTACAACAGGCCCCTCCCCCAGAAGATCAACAAGAAATCCAGCCAAGACCAAGTTCACTTAACAAGGAGAACAGCGGATTCTTATCTGGACAAAATGACAAGGCGGAAAAACTCACCACAAAAAAAAGAACAGGAGGCAGGACCGAAGGCTAGGGACCTAATCAATACAGACTTTGGTAATATGTCAGATCTGGAATTCAGGACGACGATTCTCAAGGTTCTGGCCGGGCTCGAAAAAGGCATGGAAGATGTTAGAGAAACCCTGTCGGGAGAAATAAAAGCCCTTTCTGGAGACATAAAAGAACTAAAATCTAATCAAGTTGAAATAAAAAAAGCTATTAATGAGGTGCAATCAAAAATAGAAGCTCTTACTGCTAGGACAAATGAGGCAGAAGAAAGAATTAGTGATATAGAAGACCAAATGACAGAGAATAAAGAAGCTGAGCAAAAGAGAGACAAACAACTACTGGACCACGAGGAGAGAATTCGAGAGATAAGTGATACCATAAGACGAAACATTAGAATAATTGGGATTCCAGAAGAAGAAGAAAGAGAAATAGGAGCAGAAAGTATACTGGAGAGGATTATTGTAGAGAATTTCCCTAATATAGCAAGGGGAACAAGCATCAAAATCCAGGAGGTGCAGAGAACACCCCTCAAAATCAATAGGAATCGGTCCACACCCCGTCATCTAATAATAAAATTTACAAGTCTTAGCGACAAAGAGAAAATCCTGAAGGCAGCACGGGACAAGAAGTCTGTAACATACAATGGTAAAAATATTAGATTGGCAGCAGACTTATCCACAGAAACCTGGCAGGCCAGAAAGAACTGGCATGATATATTCAGAGCACTAAACGAGAAAAACATGCAGCCAAGAATACTTTATCCAGCTAGGTTATCATTGAAAATAGAAGGAGAGATAAAAAGCTTCCAGGACAAACAAAAACTGAAAGAGTTTGTAAACACCAAACCAGCTCTACAGGAAATATTGAAAGGGGTCCTCTAAGCAAAGAGAGACCCTAAAAGTATTATCAGAAAGGAACAGAGACAATATACAGTAACAATCACCTTACGGGCAATACAATGGCACTAAATCCATATCTCTCAATAGTTACCCTGAACATAAATGGGCTAAATGCCCCAATCAAAAGACACAGGGTTTCAGAATGGATAAAAACAAAACCCATCCATATGCTGCCTACAAGAAACTCATTTTAGACCTGAAGACACCTCCAGATTGAAAGTGAGGGGGTGGAAAACAATTTACCATGCTAATGGACATCAGAAGAAAGCTGGGGTGGCAATCCTTATATCAGATCAATTAGACTTTAAGCCAAAGACTATAATAAGAGATGAGGAGGGACACTATATCATACTCAAAGGGTCTGTCCAACAAGAAGATCTAACAATTTTAAATATCTATGTCCCTAACATGGGAGCAGCCAACTATATAAACCAATTAATAACAAAATCAAAGAAACACATTGACAAGAATACAATAATAGTAGCAGACTTAACACACCCCTCACTGAAATGGACAGATCATCCAAACAAAAGATCAACAAGGAAATAAAGGTCTTAAATGACACACTGGAGCAGATGGACATCACAGATATATTCAGAACATTCCATCCCAAAGCAACAGAATACACATTCTTCTCTAGTGCCCATGGAACATTCTCCAGAATAGATCACATCCTGGGTCATAAATCAGGTCTCAACCAGTATCAAAAGTTTGGGATCATTCCCTGCATATTTTCAGACCACAATGCTCTGAAGCTAGAACTCAATCACAAGAGGAAATTTGGAAAGAGCACAAATACATGGAGACTCAACAGCATCTTTCTAAAGAATGAATGGGTCAACCAGGAAATTAAAGAAGAATTGAAAAAAACCATGGAAACAAATGATAATGAAAACACAACGGTCCAAAATCTGTGGGACACAGCAAAGGCAGTCCTGAGAGGAAAATATATAGCGATACAAGCCTATCTCAAGAAACAGGAAAGGTCTCAAATACACAACCTAACCCCACACCTAAAGGAGCTAGAGAAAGAACAAAAAAGAAAGCCTAAACCCAGCAGGAGAAGAGAAATAATAAAGATCAAAGCAGAAATCAATGAAATAGAAACCAAAAAAACAATAGAACAAATCAATGAAACTAGGAGCTGGTTCTTTGAAAGAATTAATAAGATTGATAAACCCCTGGCCAGACTTATCCAAAAGAAAAGAGAAAGGACCCAAATAAATAAAATCATGAATGAAAGAGGAGAGATCACAACCAACACCAAAGAAATACAAACAATCATAAGAACATATTATGAGCAACTCTATGCCAACAAATTTGACAATCTGGAAGAAATGGATGCTTTCCTAGAGACATATAAACTGCCAAAACTGAACCAGGAAGAAATAGAAAACCTGAATAGGCCCATAACCAGTAAGGAGATTGAAACAGTCATCAAAAATCTCCAAACAAACAAAAGCCCAGGGCCAGATGGCTTCCCAGGGGAATTCTACCAAACATTTAAAGAAGAATTAATTCCTATTCTCCTGAAACTGTTCCAAAAAATAGAAATGGAAGGAAAACTTCCAAACTCATTTTATGAGGCCAGCATCACCTTGATCCCCAAACCAGACAAGGATCCCATCAAAAAAGAGAATTACAGACCAATATCCTTGATGAACATAGATGCGAAAATTCTCACCAAAATACTAGCCAATAGGATCCAACAGTACATTAAAAGGATTATTCACCACGACCAAGTGGGATTTATTCCAGGGCAGCAGGGTTGGTTCAACATCCGCAAATCAATCAATGTGATACAGTACATTAACAAAAGAAAGAACAAGAACCATATGATACTCTCAATAGATGCTGAAAAAGCATTTGATAAAGTGCAACATCCCTTCCTAATCAAAACTCTTCAAAGTGTAGGGATAGAAGGCACATACCTCAATATTATCAAAGCCATCTATGAAAAACCCACGGCAAGTATCATTCTCAATGGAGAAAAACTGAGAGCTTTTCCGTTAAGGTCAGGAACACGGCAGGGATGTCCACTATCACCACTGCTATTCAACATAGTACTAGAAGTCCTAGCCTCAGCAATCAGACAACAAAAAGAAATTAAAGGCATCCAAATCGGCAAAGAAGAAGTCAAACTATCGCTCTTTGCAGATGATATGATACTATATGTGGAAAACCCAAAAGGCTCCACTCCAAAACTGCTAGAGCTTGTACAGGAATTCAGTAAAGTGTCAGGATATAAAATCAATGCACAGAAATCAGTTGCATTTCTTTACACCAACAACAAGACAGAAGAAAGAGAAATTAAGGAGTCAATCCCATTTACAATTACACCCAAAACCATAAGATACCTAGGAATAAACCTCACCAAAGAGGCAAAGAATCTATACTCAGAGAACTATAAAGTACTCATGAAAGAAATTGAGGAAGACACAAAGAAATGGAAAAATGTTCCATGCTCATGGATTGGAAGAATAAATATTGTGAAAATGTCTATGCTACCTAAAGCTATCTACACATTTAATGCAATGCCTATCAAAATTCCATCCAATTTTTTCAAAGAAATGGAACAAATAATCCTAAAATTTATATGGAACCAGAAAAGACCTCGAATAGCCAAAGGAATATTGAAAAAGAAAGCCAAAGTTGGTGGCATCACAATTCCAGACTTCAAGCTCTACTACAAAGCTGTCATCATCAAGACAGTATGGTACTGGCACAAAAACAGACACATAGATCAATGGAACAGAATAGAGAGCCCAGAAATAGACCCTCAACTCTATGGTCAACTAATCTTCGACAAAGCAGGAAAGAATATCCAATGGAAAAAAGACAGCCTCTTCAACAAACGGTGTTGGGAAAATTGGGCAGCCACATGCAGAAAGATGAAATTGGACCATTTCCTTACACCACTCATGAAAATAGACTCAAAATGGATGAAGGATCTCAATGTGAGAAAGGAATCCATCAAAATCCTTGAGGAGAACACAGGCAGCAACCTGTTTGACCTCAACCACAGCAACTTCTTCCTAGGAACAACGCCAAAGGCAAGGGAAGCAAGGGAAAAAAAAATGAACTATTGGTACTTCATCAAGATCAAAAGCTTTTGCACAGCAAAGGAAACAGTCAACAAAACCAAAAGACAACTAACAGAATGGGAGAAGATATTTGCAAACGACATATCAGATAAAGGGCTAGTATCCAAAATCTATAAAGAGCTTAGGAAACTCAACACCCAAAGAACAAATAATCCAATCAAGAAATGGGCAGAGGACATGAACAGACATTTCTGCAAAGAAGACATCCAGATGGCCAACAGACACATGAAATAGTGCTCCACATCACTGGGCATCAGGGAAATACAAATCAAAACCCCAATGAGATACCACCTCACACCAGTCAGAATGGCTAAAATGAACAAGTCAGGAAATGACAGATGCTGGCGAGGATGTGGAGAAAGGGGAACCCTCCTACACTGTTGGTGGGAATGCAAGCTGGTGCAACCACTCTGGAAAACAGCATGGAGGTTCCTCAAAAAATTGAAAATAGAGCTACCTTATGACCCAGCAACTGCACCTCTGGGTATTTACCTTAAATATACAAACGTAGTGATCTGAAGGGGCACGTGTACCCGAATGTTTATAGCAGCAATGTCCACAATAGCCAAATTATGGAAAGGACCTAGATGTCCATCAACAGATGAATGGATAAAGAAGAGGTGGTATATATATACAATGGAATACTATGCAGCCATCAAAAGAAATGAAATCTTGCCATATGCGACGACATGGATGGAACTAGAGGGTATTACACTTAGCGAAATAAGTCAATCGGAGAAAGACAACTATCATATGATCTCCCTGATATGAGGAAGTGGAGATGCAATGAGGGTGGGGGTTAAGAGGGCAGGAAAAGAATAAATGAAAAAAGATGGGATCAGGAGGGAGACAAACCAAAAGAGACTCTTAATGTCATAAAACAACCTGAGATAGGGGGGTGTTGGGGGAGGGTAGTGGGGTTACATTATATGTTTATATAAAAAAAATTAAAAATAAATAAATAAATAAAACCAAAATTATTTTTTTGGGACACCTAGTTTTTGGTGTCCTAAAAAGTATTTTTGGTTTTATTTATTTATTTATTTTTATCTGACTGCTGTTCAGTCAGAAGAGCATGTGACTTTTGATCACAGGGTCCTGAATTTAAGCCCCACAATGCCTGTTGAGGAGATTACTTGAAATAAATACATTTTTTTTTAATGAAAATACTTCTGGAATAAATCTAAGAATTAATTAAACTTAATGCTTATAATTATATATATATAATGTTGAAATTTCCCTAGTTGAAATCAGACACCTTCAAATGATCTTTTCATTAAATAAACATCATGATGATCTCAACTCATTCTGCCCATTTAGAAGGCTAATTTTGGTTAATTGTGTTTGATTCACTTACTCTTCTGTTTTTCATTCCCACTGAACTACCTTCATGGAAGAATATACTTTCCCATTCAACTGACATTGAGCTAAGTCATGTGCTTTGGCCACTGAAATATGGACAGGAGTGACAGTGTATATGACATGTGTGTGCCAGCTCAGAGCATTGCTTGTTTCTATTCAGCCATATGGGAGCTTCTGACTTCCACCCTAAGAAATCTAAAACCTTGTGATCCCCTACCCCTCCACTGAGTGAGTGGCCCAAGCCAATACAATGCAGAAGTGGAAAATACTTATTGCTCTATGCCCCAGATTTTTTTTTAGTTTTTCCTTATGTAGCAAATGGTGACCACTACACTAACCAGAAAGTATAATAATAATTAAGATACTGCTCACAATAACATAATATATAGTATTTACGAAGCAACTCCTTACTGAGAAGGGGAGACTGACATGGAGCCAGGACCCTGAAATCATGACCCAGGCCAAAATCAAGAGTTGACCGCTCAACTGACTGAGCCATCCAAGGGATCGTTTTTGCTTGTTTGTTTGTTTGTTTTAATGTAAGATGAAAGATGAAGCTCTGAATAAATAAATAAAATTGCATATTCTTGACTTAAAATTGCAAAAGTGTCAATTCATCCCAAATTAAAATGTAAATTCAGTATAATCTGAAAAAATTCCAGTTGATTTTTTTAAGAAAGAAGATAAACATATTCTAAAGTTTATACAAAGAAATACCATTCTGGCAATAGCTAAATCAACCTAAAAAAAAAAAAAAGAAAGAACAGAAAAAATATGTTAATGAGGGAGAACAGACTTTAGAGGTATATTGTTGTATATCACTTACTATAAGATAAGAGAAATATCACACATTGAGGGAAGGACACATTGGTTAGTAGATTTTTTTGTGAGGGGTGGGTGGAGTAAGGAGAGATTTGGGTCCAACATCACTTATAAGAATTCATCTAAAGCAGGAGAAATACTGAAGTGAAATAAGTAAAAATATAAAGTTATAGAAGTAGTGCAGATTAATATCTTTGTGACTTAGCAGCAGTGAAAGAATTCTTAAACCTCAGAAGTACATCCGGAAAGAAACTAGCTAATCAATTAGACAAAAATGAAAATATCTGTTCAGGGGCACCTGGGTGGCTCAGTGGGTTCAGCACCTTCAGCTCAGGTCATGATCCCAGGGTCCTGGGATTGAGCCCCACATGGGGATCTCTGCTCAGCGGGGAGCCTGCTTCCCTTCCTCTCTCTCTGTCTGCCTCTCTGCCTACTTGTGATCTCTGTCTGTCAAATAGATAATAAAATCTTAGAAAAATATTTAAAAAAAAAAGAAAATATCTGTTCAATCGACACCATGAAGAAAATGAACAGACCAATGAAGGAATAAAAAAAGATACTTGTAATGTCTAAAACAAGGGATTAATCTATAGATACACAACCAGCTGCTGAAAACAAGAGGTCAGCAAACCTAATAGTAAAAGTGGTGTCAAGGGGCACCTAGGTGGCTCAGTCTATTAAGCATCTGCCTTTGGCTCAGATCGTGATCTCAGGGTCCTGGGATCCAGTCCTGCATCAGGCTCTCTGCCAAGTGGAAAGCCTGCTTCTCCCTCTGCCTGCTGCTTCCCGTGCTTGTACTCTCTTTCTGTCAGATAAATAAATAAAAATCTTAAAAAAGATACTTAAAAAAAAAAAGGTGGCATCAAGTATGAACAGGTAATTAAAAATCAAGTAACAAAGATAAACATTAAATACAATAGAGTGGTGCTCTGCCAGTTATCTTTTGTCAAGTAACAAACCATGCCAAAACCTAGTGGCTAAAAACAACAATCATTCATTTTGCTCACAACTCTGTAAGTCAGGAATTCAGGCATGGCTGGAGTAGGTTACTGGTGTGTTCATGTGGTGTCCACAGAAGGTATTTGATGTTTTATATTGGTGGCTGATGGGGTCAATAGTGTGCAAGACTTCTCTGTTCACATTTCTGAAATGCTGGTAGAGATGGTAGAAGGCTTGGCTCAGCTGGAATGCTCTCCCACTCGTGGTACCCCGAGGGACTATGTGGTTTCTCCAGCAAGGTAGTCAAATCATAAGATCAGTACAGAAACTACCAGTACTCCTAAGATGAGTCCTGGAATTTACACAGCACCATTTCCATCATAACTAGAATCATGTAATTAGTCATTGGCCAAATCAGATGCAAGGTAAGGAGAGAGGACCTCAGCTTTTAATGGGAGAGGTGACAAAGGTATTCATAGTCATCCTTTAGTGGTGGTGGCCTATACAGGAAGAGAAATGTGAGAAGGGATTGGAGATAAACATGAATATGTTCACTAATTATAGAGGGTCTAGAAAAAAAAGGACATAATTTGCAGTGAACTGAGGGGTATGTACCTGAAATTTAAAAAATCAGATTCAGATTTTACAGGATGGAGAATCCTATAATGCTGTGACTGTCTTTTGTCTAATCATTTCTTTAGGCCCATTTTTTTCCTGCCTAAACATTATGACCAATATCTTCGTGATAATTGCAATGCAGGTTTTAGTAGAGATAGTATTGGTTAGGATGACATTGTTCCCTTAAATTCTCCAGATTGGAACAAATATTTTAAAATCTTACCTTAGTTAAATCTGAATTTAGTTACCTTGGGAAAAATTAAGTAGCAGCATTTGAATGGATAAGCAACTTCAAAATTCTGAAGGAAAAATGGTTCCTTCAATGAAAACTGCCTCTAAAACTAAAAAAAGACACAGTTGCATTTTATAAACAAAGCGATTTGCACTCATTTCCCTCAGCTAAACATGGAATGCAAACGGACCATTGTTTTGGGTGTTTCTTTTTTTCTTTTTTTGAAAAATAAAAACAAAAATTTTTTAGAAGAAGATTACAGTTTATAGATAACACTCTATAAAACATGATTTCATTGCTGAATGCAGAATTTTGTGTTTAAAATGTTAAGAAATTAAAACAAAAGTCTAAAGAGATATTTATTACAATGACAGACATATTTTAATCAATCAAATATGTGTATCCAATACCTACTATCCTCAAGGCAAACTTAAAAAGCCTCTGTAGTCTTTAAACAACTAACAATATGATGCTGGGGATTTACTTGTCATTTCCAAGTCTTTACATATGGAGGGAGTGGGCTACAAATCTTCTAAGATCTTTTCTACAAAAGTGTCCTCTCTAACAAAAAATCTTGGCAGGACTAATGAGACAATGAAAAGTAGTATACGATAAAGTCACAAATTAGATCATCAGTTAATAAATACACATTATCTCAGCAGAGAGTGATCGTGAAGCAGGAGCAACAGGAAAGAGGGGGTCAAAACTGACCTGAACTTGAAGAATGGTATATTTGAACAGGTACAGAGAAAAGAGAAGCACTTAAAGTTAAATAAACATCTTGAGAGAGGCTAAGGAAACAGGACTAAGGAGTTGCCTAGAGCAGAGTCAATAAACCAACTTGGACTGAGCAGGCAGAGGCTACAACTGGTGGTGGAATCCTACCCTTGGGTTTTGTTTGGCAAGCCAAGTAGTTTCCAAATACTTGGTAGTTGCCCACATTTGAAAAAAAGAGAGACAGAGAGACTTTACCTAGCTCTCAAAGTATCTGACAAAATTGGCCCGTATGCCCACATGGCAAAAATCTGCTGGCACTAAGTGGAGCTTGCCCACTTTCAGATGGAACATTCACGCTAGAGTTGTCCTAGTTTCTATTAAACTCAGTGGGTTTTACTTATCTCTATCCCCACTCAGCCTGTTCTGTCAAGAGCCTCAGAACAGGCCCATTTTTCAAAAGTGAGACATCTTACAATCTTCAGGCTATAAAATTTGAATTTCATCCTGCGATTTTACTATACACAGTTTTTAACAAACGTTTATGATTTTGAAATGCATTTTTTGAATATTAGAACTAGTTCCAATTAAGTGAACGAAGATGCTAGAACCAAAAGAGAGCATCCTCCTCAGGAATTGGGAAAAGATAGAATCATGAGGCGAGTAAAAAGTTGATGTTTGAGGATCACTGCTTTTTTTTAGAGGGCAGAGAGAATTATAAGAAAATAGAGTGATTTAAAAAAAAAATTTGGGCTTTGGGCTGAGGCTGAACATGGGACTAGGTATACTTAGCTCCTCATAGCTCTAGATTAGAGATTGGGCTCTTCACTTACCACTTATGTGATTATTGCATGTCACTGTCTTCTGTTGATCGCCCAAAAGGCCACCAGAAAAGCAAGGCTATGAGACTTTTTTTGGCACAGAGGTGGGGAGGTGAGAACCACATTGACAGTCCCCTGGAAGTGTCTCAATATGGAAAATTAGGACATAGCTTCTGTGATTTTAAGATAAGCCTTACAAAGAGAACACTGATGGAGCTTTGGTAGATTTTATGATTTAATAGCTTAGGATGGATGGGCACAGGGAGGGCTTTTGAGGAAAATCCTGATGAGAAAGATGTTGTCTTAATAAGATGTTCCTTGGTTCATAGTCTTTTCTTCCAGAAGCAGGTAACTCCGGAGTATGTAAGTTCCTTTGGCTTGGTGTCAGCATTTTCAATGGAGAGAAAGGTATTGTTTCACATAGTAACAGAAAAAGTTTATCCAGTCCCAGTGTGTCAGTTTCTGTTCTCCTCACTCAGCCCATCAGAACTTCATTTTTGTCCTCCATAAAAAAATGCTGATAATGTCTTCAGAGAGATCCTGCCTGACCACTCCATGTAAAATGGATCTTCGCTCCCTATGCCTGTTATTCCATCTTTGTGTCTATTTGTTTCCCTCATGGTAATTAGCTTTTTAACATCTTTAACTATTGCTCATTTTTTTTTATATGTAACACTTTCTTTTTCACTGAATTATAAGCACCATGAAGTCAGAGTCCATCTCTATCTTGATCACTTTTTACCAACAAACTTTAGCAATGTGTATAGCCTACAGCAGAAATTTACTATGTTGAATTAATTGAGGGGGCATCTGGGTGTCTCAGTCAGTTAAGCATCTGCCTTCAGCTTGGGTCATGAGCTCTGGGTCCTGGGATCAAGCCCCCTAGTCATTGAGCTCCATGCTCAGCAGAGAGCCTGTTTCTCCCTCTTCCCTCCCCCTGCTTCTGATCTCTATCCCACTTTCTCAAAAAAAAAAAAAAAAAAGGTGGGGGAGGAATAGTGAAGAAGAGTGGAACAAAAAATAACTTTTATTACTATAAGCTTTATAGAAACATTTTCATTTAAAACCACATATATGTAACTAATAAAATATTAAAGTCAAAAAAATTAGAAAACATAATATAATAACTACTTATACAGATAATTTGGTCAAAAGACCTTATTGACAGGAGATAAGCCAAGTATGATATCAAAAGTTCTATGCTACATTCCCATCACCCTCCATCCCACAGACCATCAGCTACGGTGAGCTTTCTTTTTTATTTTTTTTAAAGATTTATTTATTTGACAGACAGAAATCGCAAGTAAGCAGAGAGGCGTGCAGAGAGAGAGGAGGAAGCAGGTTCCCTGCTGAGCAAAGAGCCCGATGCCATGCCGGGCTTGATCCCAGGACTCTGGGACCATGACCCAAACCAAAGGCAGAGGCTTTAACCCACTGAGCCACCCAGGTGCCCCTATGGTGAGCTTTCTTTAAACACACCTTGCTCTTTCATGATTTTATGTCGCTGCAACATGCTCTTCCTTTATGCCCTTCTGTAATTAATACACCTATTGGAGAACTCCTATTCAATCTTGCAGACCCACTTTGGAGGGCTGCTTCTTTATGAATCGCTTTTCTCCTGCTTGACAACTGCTAGGAGCACATCCTTTTTTTTTTTTCTTTTTTTTAAATTTAATTTTATTTTTTCAGTGTTCCAAGATTCATTATTTATGCATCACACCCAGTGCTCCATGCAATACATGCCCTCCTTAATACCCAACACCAGGCTCAGCCATCCCCTGACCACCCTCGCCTCCAAAACCCTTAGTTTGTTTCTCAGAGTTCACAGTCTCTCATGGTTTGTCTCTCCCTCCAATTTCCCCCCAACTCACTTCTCCTCTCCTTCTCCCAGTGTCTTTTGCATTATTCCTTATGCTCCATAAGTGAAACCATATGATAATTGACTCTCTCTGCTTGACTTGTTTCACTCATAATAATCTCCTCTAGTCCTGTCCATGTTGATACAAAAGTGGGATATTCATTCTTTCTGATGGAGGTGTAATTCTCCATTGTATAAATGGACCATATCTTTGTTAGGGTCCGTGATCAAAGGAGCGAGACTGATACAAAGCGAAGGTCAAGCAAAGCTTTATTTCGTGCCAGCACTGAGAATCAAACCGATCTGTTGGGGCCGTCTCCTCAGAAAGACCCCTCTCAGCCTCACAGACTAACTTTTATAGAGCAAAGGCCATGTAGTTGAGCCTGGCCACAAACAGGTGGCCAATGAGATTGTAACATACAGAGAAAGTTGCATAGTCATGCTAGGTCACACACGGGTGGTCAATTGAATTACAATTCACCCTATAGTAGCTATTTGAACTAGCCTATCACCTTGGTCGGAATTGGTGCCCAAAAGGCGAGGCCCACATTCTTTGGTAGTTAGGGAGATAGTATATGTGCATTACTGATTGGATGCCTCCACCTGGCCTGACTCGTCCTGGTACCTGGGCTCTGTTATCAGGGACTGGTCGGCCATATTTTACTGGTTTCCCAGACCTGTTTCTAAGTAAGTTCCTCAGGGGGGGCAGGGTCAGCCATATATTACTGGTTTCCCAGACCTGTTTCTAAGTAAATTCCTCTGGGGGGGCAGGGTCAATCTAAGTTCACTGCATAAACAACAAAATGGCTGTACTACCAGGATGGGGTTGCTTTGGCTAAGATGTAAGGCCCTTACATCTTCTTTATCCATTCATCTGTTGAAGGGCATCTTGGCTCTTTCTACAGTTTGGCAACCGTGGCCATTGTGGCTATGAACATTGGGGTACAGATGGCCCTTCTTTTCACTACATCTGTATCTTTGGGGTAAATACCCTGTAGTGCAATTGCAGGGCCATAGGGTAGTTCTAATTTTAATTTCTTAAGAAATCTCCACATGGGGCGCCTGGGTGGCTCAGTGGTTTAAAGCCTCTGCCTTTGGCTCAGGTCCTGATCCCAGGGTCCTGGGATAGAGCCCCGCATTCGACTTTCTGCTTGGCAGGGAGCCTGCCTCGCCCTCTCTCTCTGCCTGCCTCTCTGCCTACTTGTGATCTCTGTCAAATAAATAAATAAAATCTTAAAAAAAAAAAAAAAAAGAAAGAAAGAAATCTCCACACTGTTTTCCAAAGCGGTTACACCAACTTGCATTCCTACCAACAGTGTAAGAGGTTTTCCCTTTCTCCACATCCTCTCCAACACGTGTTGTTCACCCTTTTGTTAATTTTGCCCATTCTACCTGGTGTGAGGTGGTATCTCAATGTGGTTTTGATTTGAACTAGGAGCACATTCTTTGTGTACCCTGCATACTTTGAACTCATAGGGGAGATCAAATCTTTTTTTTCCTCTACCCTCTTAGTTTCAGTTTCCAGGGCCTAAGACTCAAACTAAAAAAAGATTATCAAAAGAGGAAAAATTTAACTATGTACATATGCATGGGAGTTTAAAAAAGAAATAGAAGACTCAAGGAGGAGGCCAGATGATTGAGACTTTTTTACCAACTTAGCTGCACAGGGGGGAAAAGGTTTTGGGCTGCTGGGCAGGAAGGGCAAATTATGGGGAAGGGGAGGAAGTGTGTGGTAAATAAGGGTTATCTTGTTCATGGAATCTCTCAGGTGCTAAGAGCTGTCTCCAGAAATAGCGGTCTTCTGCTATTACAAAGACAGCTTTACAAATGGAAATTTATTTAATTAATACAAATTTCCTTTACAAAGGAGGAAATTTATACTTTATTTTTACACAGTTTGTGGAGAGGTAAAGAGCTCTTCTTGCATCTGTGGTTTTGAATGGCCTTTAGCTCAAAATAATTCGTATGCCAAAGTGGCATATTTTGGTTTCCTTCAAACTGTTGACACTCTACCTTGTCCACTAGAAGGTTTTATCCACAGCCAGTGTTCTTGAAAATAAGGGAAACAGGTCAACACTGGGGATGATTAAGGCAAATTCATCACCTCTACTGGACAAACAATGCAAAGGTGTTCTAACCGAGAGATTCAAAGTATCCTTTTTACTGGTAAAAACAGTATTTGTTTTAATAGATAAAGAAACTGAGTTTTAGTTGCTGAAATTTAAGAGAATTATTCTCTTTTCTAGAATTATTGCAACTTTAAATCTTTCCCCACCTGATTTTTTTTTCCCCAAGCGAGGGTTAACTT
>ML108939.1:5144-19710 GCA_003697995.1 Taxidea taxus jeffersonii | reverse complement strand
TTTTGATTGGTCCAAATGCAATTATCCTACTTGAAAGCACATTTGTTAAGGTTATTTAAAAAAAAGAAAAAAGTAATTTTAAATTCAGCTATTTTCATTCTTAGTTGGCTGAGTCTGAATGTTAACATAGTTCATTTGGCCCTTCAAATGACTTTGTTTCAGTAATGTGTTGATGACAGCTTTTCACTGGTTCACATTTGAATTCTTTTTGCCTGGGCTATTTAAATTGTAATTGGAACTGACATTCAGTGGTCAGAAAGAGACCATAGCTACAGGATGTGTACTCTTAGCAACAGAAAAATAATGGGGGAAAAAAGTCACTATAGCAGAAACACCAGGGAAAGACAGTACAGTTTGATGAGCATCTAGCATATGTGTTTAACACTACAAAAATTATACTTTGCTTCAACAGCACTATTCATCAATCTCATTACTCATACCAGTAAGAGGACAGTTAAAAACCATCCTACCAGTCGTGCCTGGCTGGCTTAGCCTGTAGAACATGCAACTTTTGATTTTGAGGTTGTGAGTTTGAACCCCATATTGGGTGTAGAGATTATTAAAACAAAAACAAAAACAAAAACACCATGCAATAATAACAGCAACCTCTGAAGTGTCATTCTCTTGTGATGATCTAAATATGAATTATTGCTATTGGGTTTTTTTAATATGGTTTTGGGCAGTACTCACTAAGCACCTACATTGTTCTGAATATTTTTTCATAAAATAAATTTCCAGTATTGCTATAGAAACCATCAAGTTTTTCTGTTTCCTTTCCTTTGTCAAATACACTTATACTATCCCATCCATCATTTTAGCACTAAATATTCAGCTGCAGTTTGCTACATCCAATCAGCTCTACAGATTCAAACCGCTCCCTTAACTTTTAAGTGATATAGGTACATTGAATGGACACAATACATACATATAAGATTGAGTTTAAAATCCTTTACCTATTGGGGTGCCTGGGAAGCTCAGTCACTTAAGTGTCTGACTTCGGCTCAGGTCATGATGTCAGGGTCCTAGCGATGCAATTTTAGAATGGAGATGAGGTGTAATGGGGTGAGGCTCTTGAGATGTCTTCAGGGCAAAAAGGTGGTTTTATTAAAGCGAGGGTTCAGGACCTGTTGGCAGAAAGAGCTACTGCCCTGGCATTGGTGGGGGTGAGGGGCAACTAATTATATACTTTGGGGTTGGGGGAAGTAAAGATAAGGGAAGTTCCAAAAGGATTTTCATATGCTAAAGAAGACTCCCTGGATACCTGAGGCCTTACTTACTATGGTCAAACTAAGATTGTTTTTCCCTCTAATGAGCATTAACACTAAGACAGTCTGCCCACCTCAAGTATTTGTGTATGGGCTGTAGGTTATATGAACATTTAATTTTTTTAAAGATTTTATTTATTTATATGACAGAGACATCACAAGTAGGCGGAGAGGCAGGCAGAGAGAGGCGGGGGAAGCAGGCTCCCCGCTGAGCAAAGAGCCCCAATGCGGGGCTCAATCCCAGGCAAAGGCTCAACCCACTGAGACACTGAGATATTTAATTTTATCTACATTTCCTTCTGCCTTTCTTTCCCACTGGGATCCAGCTGCACTGCATCAGGCTGCCCCACAGCAGGGAGTCTGCTTGTCCTTCTGCCCCTACCCCTATTTGTGTGCATGCTCCTTCTCTCTTCCTCTCTCTCTCTCTTTCTCTCTCTCTCAAACAAATAAATAAGATCTTTAATATATATATGTATTTTTTTACCTCCTGTGAATATAAAGGTAAAAAAAAAATGAACTCTAATGATGAGCAGTGTTTGGGCCACAGTTAGGCCCCTTTATTACAAACTAGTGAGTAACTCTACCAGTTGCATGTGAAAGGTACTAGAATATGTCACCCCAAAATATGCCTTTTTGGCATATGAGTTATTTTGAACCAAATACCATTAAGAACCAACAGATGCAAGAAAAGCTCTAAAAATAGGGCATAAGTTTTCCTTTTGTAAAGGAAATTTACATTTATAAAGAAAATTCAATTCATAAACCACGTTTCCCTCCTTCTCCTCTACCTAAAGGCAGATTCTTAATGACTTATCAATGATGACAGCACCAGTCACCTGTGTAAACAACCTGAGTGATAAGACTTGTTTACCACATTTTTCTTGATCACCTCCCATAACTTTCCTCTTCCACCCAGAAGTCAAAAACCCACTTTGCTTAGCCGAAGATGGTATATAAGCCCAAGTTCTAACCTACTCAACACTGTATGCTCCCATATGCATGCCCAATGCATTTTGTAATAGAATTCTGTGGTTTTTCCCTTGTTAATCTGTTTTGACAATCTAATCTACAGGGTCCCAAGCAGTAAGCCGGCTAGAGAAAAAGCTATTTTTCCCCATTGCTAAAACTCACCTCCCTCCAACATTTGTCTATGCCTTTACCTACCCCAGATACCAATCGCGCAATTCCAGTACCTTTTCGCAATTGGATGCTGAGTGAAGACAAATATATTTTGACAGAATAAACTTTGCAGCTCCTTATGCAAAGGGAGATCTTTATCTTTACTCTAAAGGCCTAACACAGTACAATAAATATCTGTTAATGACCGTGGTAGAAGTTCTCTAAAATGCTACTACATGATGCATCACTTCAGAAGAATTTGGGGAATTGTTAAAATGACATTTTACAACTAGCTATTGACATGGACATTTCTAAAATTAATTTCTTGTAGAGTGAGAAAAGATACTATACTACAGATTTTTCAATACAGGTCTACTTATAAAGCCATTTCAGTGGAAGAATAGAAGATGGGTATTTCCAAGACAGCAGCTACAAGGACCAGGAATTCAGGACCAGGAATTCAGTCCTAAGTTGACTGTGGCTCTTGGAAGTAAAGAAAAGAAGCTTGATTAAAAAAAGGTATACCCTCTACCATTTGCTTATAGATGGAGACACAAAGCTATCTACTAAATGTTAAAGGAATTATTTTTCTAAGCTAAAATAATAAGTGAATTTATCTTACTGTGTTTCTTTTACTTAACACTTTTAAGAACCTAAAATCTATTGCTGTACATATGAATGTCATTCTTTGAATTCTGTCTTTACATGAAATTTTAAGCAAATATGACACTGTTTTGACATTATAAGTTCACTTCCTCCTAATAATGTACTATTACTACATTTTGTTTCTGTGAAAGCATCATTAGTTTAATGTACAATATGCATAAGGGATATGGTTCAATAACTACAATATTTCCAACTTCAATCCTTTGACATAGGCAAAATGAATAAAATAACAATAGGACAGTCTTAAATTTAGATATATTCTGAAATGCAAAGTTATAAATAAAGTAATTTCAATATAGTAAGAAATTAAAAATCATAACTTTTAGAAGTCTGGGAATATACCCAAAAAGATAATTCTCTCTCTCCCTCTCTCTCTATCAAGATTTACTTATTTATTTATTTGACACCCAGAGAGAGAGAGAGAGAGCACAAGCAGGCAGAGGGAGAGGGAGAAACAGGCTCCCTGCTGAACAAGGAGTCCAATGTAGGGCTTGATCCCAGGACCCTGGGATCACCACCTGAACCTAAGGCAGATGCTTAACCAACTGAGCCACCCCCACATCCCAAGATAATTGTTTCTAACAGACTAAGTTAGTGATCATGCAGTCAGAAAAATTTTAAAGGTTCTATCACAATGAAGTTATTTCTTCCATCTTTCTTCTTTTGCAGGCCATTACTTTCAAATGATCCATCCACTTTGAATTACAGGTTAGGCATTGTTTCTCTTAATTGTATTCTGATGATATAAATTCAGGAAAATGAAAGGGGCAATGATGAAGCAGAGAAAGGTAAAAGAAAAAACATGTTTCTCCATTATCTGCAATTGACTAAGGTCTTAATAAATGTTACTTATAATTAAGTTAGATCAGTTTTTCTCTTTTTTCTTTAAAGATTTTATTCATTTGAGAGAGAGGGAAAGAGAACAGATGTGGGGTGAGGGAGAGGCAGGCAGAGAAGCAGGCTCCCGACTGAGCAGGGAGCCTGACATGAGGTTCTCTCTATTCCAGGACCCTATGATCCTGACCTGAGCTGAAGGCAGACACTTAACTGCCTCAACCACTCAGGTACCTCTCTTTTTTTTCTTTTCTTCTTCTCTTTGTTTTTTTTTCCCCCTTAAGTCAACTCTACCCCCAACATGGGGCCTCAAGCTCAAGACCTCAAGGTCAAGAGTAGCATGTTCTACAAACTGAGCCAGCTAGGTACGCCCAGAGCCTTTATTTTAAATAAAATATAAATATTTGAAGACATATTTTAATTTGTTAGTTAAAAAGTCCTGATTTTGGGATGCCTGGGTGGCTCAGTCATTTAAGTATCTGCCTCCGACTCAGGTCATGATCTGAGAGTCCTGGGATGGAGTCCCATATCCAGACTCCTTTCTCAGCAGGGAGCCTACTTCTCCCTCTGCCTGCTGGTCCCCCTGCTTATGCTCGCTCTTTCTCTCTCTCTCTCTCTGACAAATAAATAAAATCTTTAAAAATAAATAAATAATAAATAAAATTTAAAAATCCTGATTTCCCTTGCCTAAAATTTTTCCCTCTCTCATTTTTCTCTGTTGCTCTCATACACACAGCCCCAACAGGTTGAGTATTAGTTTGCTTTTCATAATGTATTTTTTAATTGGCTTTTCCTTAAAAACTGTTTTCAAAGACATGATGGAGCTTATGTCCTATTTAAAAGAAAATCTCATAGGATCACACTGAAGCATTACTCTGGAGAATGAAGTCTCATAAGAAATTTTATTCTAATACCAAAGAACAGCTTTAAACCAATTTATACTCAATCTCATCTGTAATCACTTAAGTCAAAAGTATTATACCCTCTAGCCCCTCTTTCATCTCCTAGTGATTCTACATAACAACAGCAAACTGTTTTCAGGAGGACAAAAGCTCATTTGAAGGGTTTCATAATTAATGGATGCCTTTGAGAGTTTATTTCATTCATAAAGTGACAAGATTACCCAGTCCTTGAATGTATCAACCACTGCCATGAAATTTTACCCTATCTGTGCAGAAGGGGAAACACACACACAAACACACATACACACACACACACACACACCCCAAACTGATTTGTTTATTCATTTAATTAAGATTTATTGGGCACTTACTATGTGTCAGATAATGTTCTGGGCAAATGAGAAGAAAATGCACCTTGTAAAATTTGGAACCCAACACACCTAGGATTAAGCATTGATTCTGCCATTTATTTTTATTTTTTAAAAGATTTTATTTACTTATTTGACAGACAGAGATCACAAGTAGGCAGAGAGGCAGGCAGAGAGAGAGGAGGAAGCAGGCTCTCCGCTGAGCAGAGAGCCCAATGCGGGGCTTGATTCCAGGACCCTGGGATCATGACCTCAGCCGGAAGCAGAGGCTTTAACCCACTGAGCCACCCAGGTGCCCCTGATTCTGCTATTTATTAACTGAGCACTTAATAAAGAATTTGGCTGGCCTTTGTCTCTGGTTCCTGGGAGCTAGCTCCTAAATCCTTGGAATTTCATAAGTGATGGGAATGTTTTTGTTATTCATGTTCAGCTCTGGGACCACACCTGGACAGTTTATGCTAACAAGGACCTCTAGAGAGGGTATACTAATGAATTATCTCAGGATGGGGGCAGGCCAAGGCAAAAAAGACCAAGGGAATGATTAGATGCCTGGGGCTTTGAGCCACTGTACTATCAGTCTGAACTCCAGGTGGAATGGATGTTGAGTTCAAACACCTGGACAAAGATTCAACCAATCCTGTCTACATAATGAAGCTTCATTGAAAACTCAAGACACCAAAGTTCAAATGAGTTTCTTGAGTTGGCAATATTCCCTGAACACACTGATGTCAGGAGGACACAGAATCCCTGATCAGTGATTTCTGTGAATCTAGCAAACTATAGAAATTTGGGTGGTTTTGCAGAACTGCTAAATTTGAAGTTGATGTTAGAAGTCTTGGGGAGACTTGGTGATCTGGAGGACTGTGCCCTAAACCCCAAGTTTGGCTAATTCGAGGTACTAAGCAATCTTCTTTGGCAAATTACTTATCTTTCTTAACTCTTAGTTTTCATATCTTCAAAATAAGTAAAATAATAGTATCTAAGTCCTTGTGTTGTTTGTAAAGTTGAAATAGTTTCATGAAGTATTTATCATATGTCTTGCACATAATAGGTTCTCACTTATGCTTTATTATTATTGTCTTACACATAATAGGTTCTCACTTATGCTTTATTGTCTTACACATAATAGGTTCTCACTTATGCTTTATTATTATTGGCTAGGAATTTTAAAAATGCATTATCTTATGAATGAAAGATTCTTATTAAAAAGCTCTCTTAGAGCTCACAAAGCAAAGGATGTATCAGTTTCCATGCATCCAGTCTTTGATTTGTTTATCTTGTCTGTCAGATATGAGAACTCCATCTGGAAACATCAAATCACCAGGGTCAGTGACTTGAATATCATTAATAGTCTTAGGCCTATGACTAGTTCTTTCAAAAACAAAGAAAACAAATAATAATAATAATAATAATAAAAGTACATGAGAATTACAGGACAGAGCTCTATCACTAATTTCTAAGATTTCACAAAAGGTCAAATTACTCTGGAAAGTAGTAACTGAGAAACTACAGTAACATAATAACTTCACTGGATCAGAATCAAGACTTTGCTTAGAGCCTTGATTTCAACAGGACGTCTTTCTACTTTCGGCTCTGTGGCACTGGAAGTGGTCCTTACCTACCTAAAAGTGCAACTGAGATGCCTGTTATTAGAACTGAAGTGAATACTAAGTGAAGTGGTGCATACAAAAGAACATCAGAAACTATTTTTTTTTTTAAAGATTTATTTATTTATTTGTTAGAGAGAGAGAGAGCTAGCACAGGCAGACAGAGAGGCAGGCAGAGGCAGAGGGAGAAGCAGGGTCCCTGGCAAGCAAGGAGCCCGATGTGGGACTCGATCCCAGGATGCTGGGATCATGACCTGAGCCGAAGGCAGCCGCTTAACCAACTGAGCCACCCAGGCGTCCCCAGAAACTATGTTTTATTTAGTGTGTGTAATCATTGATTTGGACACATAATGATATTCTAATATGGAGATAGAAATACTTTTGAGTAGTGAGATGGAAACTCAATTGCTTAATTTAATTAGGGTAAGAATATTAGGTAAAATAAAGTTGCCATTAAGAAGTAAATCCCTCCAGTTGTGATTGATTTCATTTAAGTATGAATCCCGGAATATCATATAAAAAAAAAGAAAGAAAGAAAGAAAGAAAGATAGAAAAGATTAAAAACAGGCTACAAGCCTGATGTTCCCACAAAGATGTTCTAATTAGTCTACAGGGTTTAAAAAAAGAAAATAAATAAATAAATAAATAATACCTTTTTTATTTTCAGCTATATTTGACCCATATTTCCCAGTGACAACTATCGACTGGGGAAAAAAGGAGTCATTTTTCCACTGTTCTCACTCAGGTCCCATTTCTTCATTTTCATCACTGACCTAATACCTATAGGCATGTGCGCCTCTCACTCATTTCATAGAGTTGAGTAACTTCTAGAATCAGAGTGTTTATGGGTGGTAAAAAGCAAGATAGACATGGACAAAGAGGACAGGAGATCAAAGAATCTTTGTTAAGAACAAAATGATTCGCAAGTCAGGGTAAGGCAAAGCAGGGAGGAGAAGGAATTAGAGTTCAAGCATCTAGAAAGCCTTGCAACATAATGCCCTTTTGGCCCCAAATTCTTGCTCTATCTTTGGAAGAATCCAATAGCTGTGAGTTTAGCCTGGCCTTCCAGGAAGAATTCCCCATAAAGGAAGCTACAGCTGTGGTTGGGCAGGTCTTGATTATCCCCCTCCATGCAAAACTATGACATGTAACGTAACTGATTTTACATCGGTTAACCCATTTCTCTGTAAAGACTCCTCAATTCTTACTAAAATATGGGAAATAATTTCTAACTTATGCTGATAATGGGTGCTGTGACAATCATGAAAACTTTGACAATCAGAATGAATACATTCACACCATAAAGGAGGCCAAGAATGTGCCTTTTTATTCAGGATACTCACTGTGAATTGAATTCCCATTCCTACCTCAAAAATATGCTAGCCCTCTGACATCTTGGGAAATTATAAGCAAGGGCTTCTACTGTGATAGAGAAACTAAGACTGACTGTTCAGTGGAATAATGGTGGCTGAATGTACATGAGTGTTCTTCAACCTGATTGTTAGGATCACACTGGGACACTGAGGAAGTGGAGTGAATTCATAACCCTCGGTTGGCAGCTCTTGTTAACAGCCATATTCTGAGGGAGGTGACTCATATCCACAAGGTTATATTGTAAGAAAAAAATAGCAGAAGCCAACATCTGAGTTCCTTTACTCATGTATTCATTAAATAATTTATCCAACGGACGCCTGGGTGGCTCAGTCAGTTCAGCATCTGCCTTCAGCTCAGATTATGGTCCCAGGGTCCTGGGTTCAAGTCCCGTATCGGGCTCTCTGCTGCACAGGGAACCTGCTTCTCCCTCTGCCTCTGCGGTTCCCCCTGCTTATGCTCTCTCTGTCTCTGTCTCTCTCTCTCTCTGACAAATAAATAAATAAAATCTAAAATAAATAAATAATTTATCCAAATCTATCAGTTGGTAAACTCATATGAATCAGTGACCATTTTAAGAATTACAAACTTCGGGGGCGCCTGGGTGGCTCAGTAGGTTAAAGCCTCTGCCTTCGGCTCAGGTTATGATCCCAGGGTCCTGGGATGGAGCCCCACATCGGGCTCTCTGCCCAGCAGGGAGCCTGCTTCCTCCTCTCTCTCTCTCTGCCTACTTGTGATCTCTGTCTGTCAAATAAATAAATAAAAATCTTTTAAAAAAAAAAGACTTATAAACTTCAAGGAACTTAACATTCACTAAGAAAGTCTATGTAAGCTTCTTGTAGTTCAATACCTAAAGAACATTATTGATAACAACAAGCTGCTCTGACTTTCCAAATGAGGAAAAGCCTGTAGTATTTTGCAGGTGTATGCTAGAGAAAGTGCAACCTGAGTAATGGAGTACTTGGGTAGCCAAACGACACAAAGGTTGTGATAACGCAAGCTTTTGCTTCAAACTCCTTCAAGATTTTCCAAACCAAGTGGTAAGGAACCTTTTATTAAGACATACCAGACACTGAAAATCAGGTTCCAAACTCAATTTCAGCCTTATCCGTGACTGTTCCCTGGCTATGCCAATCATTCCAGACTGTTTCCGTTACCCAGACAGGATGTGTATTTGCAAACCTGTATGTGATCTTTCATGCTGCTCCTGCTGCTTTTCCTTACTCAGTAGGCTTTGTGAAGTCTAGCAGGCCCTTTGGGGTGCAACTCAAATACCAGGAAAGTGGCAGCCTGTTTCTAGTTCCTTCTCTCTGAAGGAAGTGTCAGTTAGCCCCTTCTCTGTGCTCACGCTGAGCTGAGATTGCAGAAGTTAGGGTTTGGGGTGGGACATCAGCACCCCGATCATCTCCATCAATAACCCCCAATTCTTTATTATAAGAACAACTGATTTCTTTTAGTTTCATTTTACTAGCTATGCAATGACACTGCGTGTTGTTGCCACTGAGCATTTTAGTACAACATATGCATTAATAATATAACACTATCCTATTATATTATGAGTAGTGTTTACTTGGCTCTTCCTTTTTACATAGTGAACTCTTCTAATTCAACAAATATTTTTGAATGCTTACTTTTGTGCCAGGTAATGCACCCAAGGTAAGCAACTGCATTTTGCCTTAGATCTACAATATTGTTTACAGTCTCTAGTTGGAGCCCTCAAGAACTAAATTTTTTAAAAAATCCTGCGTACTTTCATATAATCTAAGTCAAAAATTCTGTAGAATTATTTGCTTCCCGATAATTAACTCTTCCTTTCTACAGTTATTTCCCTCTCTTTTCTTGCTTTCTTCCTTTCTTTTCATTTTCTTTAAAGATTTTATTTATTTATTCATTTGTCAGAGAGGGAAAGAGAGAGAAAGAGAGTGAGCAGAACCAGGGGAAGCAGCAGGCACAGGGAGAAGCAGGCTCTCCGTAGAGCAAGGAGCCCAATGTGGGACTCCATCTCAGGACTACAGGATTATGACCTGAGCCAAAGGCAGATGTTTAACTGACTAAGCCACCCAGGCATTCCTTTGCTTTTATTTTCAATGTAAGTATTTTATCTTCTTCTGGGTTAAAGACTCTATCCTGGGTAAACAACGTTCTCACAAGTCTAAACACTGGAATAGTACTATTTTCTTGTCCTTAAGGGTTAACTATAGGTACATCTTGGCCTACAAATTCCCCCTAAAGCCTATCTGTCCCTGAATTTCCTTCTTCGAGATTCTAATTAGATGAAGTCATTTCAAAGTTTTTCTCCATTCAGCACAATTAAAAATAATTTCTAATTTGATAGTACAGTACAGGCAAAGCACTAGAGAAATTAGGGGATGGGCACCTGGGTGGATCAGTGGGTTAAGCATCTGCCTTAGGCTCAGGTCAGAAATCAAGTGCCCCAGGCATTAGGCTCCTTGCTCAGCAGGGAGCCTGCTTCTCTCTCTGCCTGCAGCTCCCCCTGCTTGTGTTCCCTCTCTCTGACAAATAAATAAAATAAAAACAAACAAACAAATAAATAAATAAAATCTTTAAAGAAAGAATTGGGGGGAAAAAAGGGATGGAAAAAGTTAAGTTGGGATTTCCTGCAAGCCTCGGGGTTTAAAACGATTCCAGCAGAACAGGGAGAAAAATAAGAAAGTAATTCCTCATAGGAAAAATATCATGGAGTTTAAGAAAAATATTTTCTAAATCAATGGAAAAATAGCATGAATTCAGAACATAATTTAAAACTAGAGAATATATGATTAATTTAGCAAGCACTACAATTTCAAAACACACTTCTTTGCTGATCATCTAAAATATTCTAATTCATGTAGACATAAAATGAATCTTTGAATATGAATTTTTTTTAGGTTTGGATTACACAATCCCAATCAGTAACAAGAAATCATTGTTGATTAAGACTGACAGAAATAGAAGTTTGAATTATATATGTATGATATATGAGCTGTCATCAACTTTTACCATATGAATGCTAAATCACTCAGAATATTTCAGAGCAGATTTTTTTTTTTTTTACACATGGTATATCATTTGCAATGAACAGATTGACATACAACTTTTCCCTGATGGCATGTGTGTGAAAATGATCCCAGTGACCCTAAAATTATTTTTCTAGAAAGGAAACTAAATACAAGAAATAGACAAATTGGCAGAAGCCTTCATGTTCAGACCAACAAGAACCCTGGCTTTGGACAAGTAAGAATTTTAGTTAAAATCTCAAAATATAATTGTAATTGCTGCTCTATTTCTTCCAGCTATGCTGACTCATTGTCATCACATGTAGTTTCGAGGTTATTCTAGGATTCTTCATTTCTTATCCTGACTGTTGCTTCATTTCCTTACCATGCAATGCTTTAAAAAAAAATTTGTTGGGACGCCTGGGTGGCTCAGTTGGTTGAGCAGCTGCCTTGGTCTCAGGTCATGATCCCAGCGTCCTGGGATCGAGTCCCACATCGGGCTCCTTGCTTGGCCGGGGGAGCCTGCTTCTCCCTCTGCCTCTGCCTGCCACTCTGTCTGCCTGTGCTCGCTCGCTCTCTCTCTCTCTAACAAAAAAAAAAAAAAAAAAAAAAAAAAAAAAAATTTGCTCATATAATTAGGTCATTACAAAAATTAGAATCTGAATAGTTTGTATTATAAATCTAGGATACCAGACTTTAAAATTTGTTTAAGATTCTAACTACAAGCTTCCATTATTAAAGTTTTTGTGTCAAATTTATATTTTAGGTCAACTTTTTAAAAAATAATGCATTTAAGCCCCATGATCTATTAATAAGCATAAGCTTGTTAATGACTCAGATATTCATTTACATTTCAAGGAGCTCACTTGGTGTACTTCAAAGAACAAGAATCTTAGAAACAAAAAAGACCCGCGTTTCACTCCTGGCTCTGCCAATTACTAGCTGTGATTACTCACACAAATTATGAGTACTCTAACAACTGAGATCTGGGTGGGGGCGGGGGTTGGTAGGGAGAATGAAGGTAAAATTGTCTTTTGTAATTAAAAGAAAAACTATTTGTAAAGCAAATGGCACATTAGGATCATTAACATAATTGGCACACGTTTAATATTGGTTATTCTCTTTTATAAAGAAAGATTTGTTTAAGTTGTCTAATTTTTAAATAGACTATTTTGGCATCCTATCATCCGAATTTCAAGTTGGAAATGAATGGATTTGAATTTTAAATAGCCTAAAAAATCCATAAGAAAGGTAATAATACTCAACACACACATAAACACCTATTCAGTCTACCTTCAGTTATCACGTTAGGACATTAGTCACATAGTCTAATGACATTGACATTTGCATGTAACTTTGAAAATTCTCACTTAAAATTTTCTTCACAGTATTTTCTCTTGAAATTGTTCAATAGTATTAAAAATATTCCCACTTTATGAGAAGTTTTTTTTAACAAGAAATATTAGCAGTAATTCAGGAAAAAAAAGCAGGAAAGAATTTGATGAAAAATAAATTTTGTTAAATATAAGATATATAAAATAATGAAGTTGAGCTGTATGGAGTACAAAGTCACTTCACTTGCTAATTAGATAAATCTATTTTTTAACCATACAAAATCAGGAGCGCTTGGGTGGCTCACTGGGTTAAAGCCTCTGCCTTCAGCTCAGGTCATGATCCCAGGGTCCTGAGATAGAGCCCCACATTGGGCTCTCTGCTCAGCAGAGAGCCTGCTTCCTCCTCTCTGCCTGCCTCTCTGCCTAATTGTAATCTCTGTCTGTCAAATAAGTAAATAAAATCTTTAGAAAAAAACATACAAAATCATACTAGATGTATTTGCTTTTATAAAGGACAGATCTAATGATGTGAAGTTTATTTCACACATCATATAGTTGCCTTAAGTACATCTGGGGATATGTTATATAGGTACTAATTGCAGGGATATAAAGAATCCATGCCTTACTCTGGCATTTGGGCTTTTATTGAGAGACTCTTCAAGTCTCTGAACATCCCCTAATTTTGTATATGCCTGAGTCGTAACTATGTTGTAGCCAAGTAAAAACAGATGATAGAAGAGGTAAAACACAGTTGTTGGGACCATATTGGGGAAAATTCTCCTTGTAAATGTAAAAGGGAATTATTTGCAGTCTCTTTCAACAAGTATTTATGGAGCATCTGCTCAGTATTCAGAACTGTGCTATTTGGCACTGTATCTTTTTACTAAACTTGGAAATTCCAGTTAAAGATCTTTAACTGTCAAGGAGAAATATTTAGTCTTTCTTTGGGAGTGTCAAGTCATTGCCAAATTGCTTAAAATGGTATTTGAACTTAAGGACAGTTTATTTCCACCAAGTCTGAGTAAACCTCTATTTTACAAAGTAACCAATTATCAATTTTTAGAAGCTCTTTCTATTCCACTTATAAATCATAAATTATAGCAAATAGTCATGAGCATGATGGTCTATAGGATAATTTTTAAAATGTTCAATTATATACTTGTTTAGATAGAATAGACAGAAACTTCATCTTACTAGTACACTTAATACCTTGAACAAAACCTTGTACATAAATAACGGCATTCAATAAATATTTACTTTAAAAAAAAGGTTTTATTTTTTTATTTGACAGAGAGATAAAGAGCACAAGTAAGCAGAGCGGCATGCAGAGGGAGAGAGAGAAGCAGGCTCTCTGCTGAGCAGGGAGCCTGATGTAGGGTTCGATCCCAGGACCCTGGAATCATGGCCCAAGCCAAAGGCAACCGCTTAACCAATTGAGCCACCCAGGCACTCCTCAATCACTATTTCTTGAATTGTTCTGAACTCACCATCAGTTCAGAACGAATTTGAAATAAATGACAAATGTAAGAAAGTCAAACGCTGTTTTCTACAATAATAATTAGAGTCTAGGAGACAGAGGGAATAATAGAAACACCAATCATAATTAGGGTACTGAGTATATGATGGAAAAGATCATGTATACACACAAAAAATAAATGTTTTATTTTTCATCTGCTGTAGGAATCCTTCAAGAAAAGTCTTCTCTCTTCATCTGACTAGGTATTTACAACATATTATATATATATATATATATATATGTGTGTGTGTGTAAGGATATATATATATCCTTACAGTTTGGGGAAAATTTTTTTTTCTTTTCTTCTCCTTTCTTTCTTTTTTTGGAGGGGGTTCTATTAAAAGCACAAGTCGAGGATGTGTTTCATAAAAAGCAAAGCAAAGGGGCACCTGGGTGGCTCAGTGGGTTAAAGCCTCTGCCTTCAGCTTGGGTCATGCTTCTGGGGTCCTGGGATCAAGCCCCGCATCAGGATCTCTGCTCAGCAGGGAGCCTGCTTCCCTTCCTCTCTCTCTCTGCCTGCCTTTCTGCCTACTTGTGATCTCTGTCTGTCAAATAAATAAATAAAATCTAAAAAAAAAAAAAAAAAAA
>RCUC01158430.1:0-27677 GCA_003697995.1 Taxidea taxus jeffersonii | reverse complement strand
AAATGTCTTTCCATTTATTTAGGTCTTCCTAAATTTCCTTCAACAATGTTTTGTAGTTTTCAGTGTACAAGTCTTGGACTTATTTTTTAAAGTAATCTTTACAGGGGTGTCTGAGTGGCTTAGTTGGTTAAGCATCTGCCTTAGGCTCAGGTCATGATCCCAGAGTCCTAGGATTGAGCCCCACATCAGGCTTCTTGCTCAGCAGGGAGTCTGCTTCTCCCTCTCCCCCTCACCTGGCTCATTCTCAAATATTCTCAAATATTCTCTCTCTCAAATAAATAAAATCTTAAAAAAAAAATAATCTCTATATCCAATAGGGCCTCAAACTCAACGACCCCAAGATCAAGAGTCACATGCTCTGCCAACTGAGCCAACCAGGCTCCCCAAGTCTTGCACTTCTTGAGCTAAAACTAATTCTTAAGTATTTTATTCTTTATGATGCTACTATAAATGAAACTGTTTTCTTAATTTCATTTTCAAATTGCTCATTGCTAATCTACAAAAATGCAACCGGCTTTTCTACATTGATCTTGTACCCTGCAACTTTGCTGAACTCACTTATTAGTTCTAGTAGTTTTTTGTGAATTTCTTAGGTTTTTCTATATACAAGATCATGTCACCTGTGAATAAAAATGGTTTAACTCCTTCTTTTCTCTTACTTCCTCCTTTTATTTATTTTTCTTGCCTAACTGTCCTGGCTAGACCCTCTAGAAGAATGCTGAGTAAGAGTAGGGAGGGCAGACATTTTTATTCTGTTCCTGTTTTTACAGGAAAAGCATTCAATCTCCACCAAGTATGATAAACCTGTGGGTTTTCACAGATGCCCTTTATTTACCAGGCTGAAGAAGTGCCCTTCTGTTACTGCTTTATGTAGTTTTTATCATGAAAGGGAGTGGAATTCTGTCAAAGGTTTTTCTTCATCTCTTGGTATTATCACATGTATCCTTAAGATTTAAACACAATTAGAGCTAATTCTATACTCTGGTAAGCAATTTCATGTTAATTGTTTCATTATCTATATATAATCCCTCCCCCAAAGAACCTCAACAAGTTAGTTTCTTTATGTTTATGTCGGTAATAAAGCTTTCACAATTATTCAATCTAACTACCGCTTTTTCTTTAAAATACAACCATATTAATAAATTGAATATATTTTAGCCCTTAAGAGCAAATAAATAAAAGCCTCCAAGAAACTTGCAACCTAGAGGCAAAATAAATAACCATTTTCATATATAACAGGAGACCTAAAGAGAGGAATAGCATATGCATATACCAGGGAGAGTGGAATACGAGAAGGTTCCCAAAACACAAAAATGCAGTATTTATGAGATGCAAAGGAGTTAATCCAGACAAAGAGGGAGAAAAGGGTATTCCACATAGAAGAAATTGTATGTGCGAAGGTACAGAGTGAAGAAATGCATGCAATTCTATGATATTAATAAGGATTGACACATGCACATGTCTGTGGCAAGAAAAAGCTATGCTACCAAGAGATGACTCTCTGGAGATACAGGTCAGAGTTCTAATTTTATTCTTCTCATTCAGACTGATACAGTCCATTGTGAACAAAGAACTTTTTAACTGTATTTTACCTAACATTGATACAATGTATTCTGCTCCAGCAGGAAAAAAAAAAGTACATAGAACATTGTATCATAAATATATTCATATAAATTCACATACATACCACACACACACTTATCATTTGTTCTCCTCCACTTTACCAACATATTCTGGATTTTTATCTACTATCTAACAGCTAGCTTTAAGGAGTCTTTGATTATAGCGTATTATTTGCTCTCTCTAAGGCTCTTTCCTCTACATACTAACTTTATTTACCATTACTAAAAATTAAGAAATATTACCAACCTATTGCCACTTGGATACTGTACTACAATGTCATGATCTTCATCAATGCCACAAACAGTTCCAGTTGTAGTTAAAGTCTCAAACATGCCATCAGTCCATCCTCCATGACCGTGCTGCAAAGACTGTACAATTTCTAGGTCAAGATCTATATTTACCAAGTCACCGATCTGCAATCCACCAGGATTCCTATTGCCATTTTGCTCACCTGTAATTACAGAGGGAGTTGAGAGAGGAAAAGGAAAACCACAACAATATCATGCAACTGCATTATTTTTAAATAAAAACAAGCTCTAGATATTTTCATCTTAATCTAATCTTAAAATGTTTTGAGAGTATACTCAATAAGTATCAGAATCTGGAGTTAGCATCAAAAATAAGAAAGAAAACAATCAGACTCACAAACTCAAATAATGTGATGATTTATAACAACTGAACAAGAGCAGAATCTATTAGACTATGCAAACCTATATCAAAGTTCAGGGTTTTGAAAATATTCACTTTTCTGCCTGGATGACTTGCTGACTATCCGTGCAATAACTACATTACAATTACAGGTTTTTCATATTCATAAAGAATATGAAAGAGAACCTTGAAATTATTTTCTTCTCGAGCTACTCAGTACTATTTTTTAACAAATGACCCTTGTGATTTTTTTCCTAAGGAACATTTTTAAATATTTAAAAGTCCATTCCTCAGATTATTTCCAAGACTAGTTCTGGTCAGGATTCATGATCAGAAAACACCATGACAAGGGGCCCAAAATATGTATGTTGATTCTACACTTTTCCTGTAAAGGCAAGACACAAAACAATGAAGTTTCTGAAAGCAAGAAAAAGGGATGATCAAAAATATAAATATTTCTTCTACATTCTCCTTTAAAAAAAAATCAGGGTATGCTGTAGAAAACAGCACTTTTTAGCCAAAGGGAAATAAAGCTATTTAAAAAGGGGAACACAGGCAAGCATTCAGAGACTAAAGCCTTAATTAGAAGAATGTGGTAAATATTTACCAGCAATAAAGAATCCATAATATGAAGATAATATTATTTTCTTATCTTTTTCTTATTTAATGACACATGAAAATTTGTTAATTATATAACCTTAATTTTTTATTTTTGTATTTAGAAAACGATTTTACAAAAATTCTAAGGAATTTATAAGCATTAAATTGTCAGATTCTATTATCAACATTTAAGAGATACTGAAAGTCTAATACAAAATTTTTCCACATGTTTATAACCAGAAGACAAAGGTTTCAAAAAGATTATGACATATAAGTGGTATATCAATTCTCAAGATAGGACAACTTCTTCAGAGTCTGAATAAATTAAAAAAACACAAACTTCAAAAACCAAAATAAAACCCAAAAAGTATCTCCTTAAATAACTTTTTTTAGAGCCTAATTTAAACATTTTCTGATTCCATGAATTCTGACACACTATTTAGTAATTTTCACTAGTCTGCTGACTCACCTAGCACAGGGCAGTGATCTCTGTAGAAAGAACCTCCCTTGGCATCCTGGACACACTTGAGATCAGACTAAGAAGAAAAGAAACCAGAAAAATCACGCTTGAAAACTTCAAGTATAGCTCAGTACCTAAAATAGGCAAAAATGTTCATTCAGAACATACCCTCAGCAAAAGTTAATAGCTCTAAGTTAACAGTCACACTAAACACTGCTTTCAAAAGAGCCCTTCAAAAATTAAAAGACTGATCCTCAGATAGGTCATACTTTATTTACCTTTAGCTTTCCTTGAAAGTTAAAAATTAAGATGCCTAGATCTTTACCATTAAAATATTTACAAAAACACATATAAGACCTCAACAAATACCTAGTACATAACACATTCCATTTTAAAGATAATTCTACAAAATAAAACAGCACAACTCATTTGCTCTGTTCAATCAATTTTATGACATACACAAGGCAGGTATTAACTCATTTAATAAAGAAAATTATCCAAAACTAAACAGCCAGAAAATAGAAAAGGACAGGACCCAATCCAGTCATTTGGTTCCTTAGCCAGTTAATTTTTCTGTTTATGTAAACTTTAGTCCTTACTTCCTAACTTGGGCAACCAAGTTCCTTCCCACTTAGTTTTTATAAGAAAACAAATTATTATTTAAGTATCTGAATTGGGAGGCAGTTGTCAGGAAATGTGAACTTAGAAGAGCAACCTTGAGAGTTACTATAAACATTTAGAATTTACTTTAAAGTGCTTAATAGTGGGATGCCTGAGTGGCTCAGTTGGTTAAGCGGCTGCCTTCGGCTCAGGTCATGATCCCAGCATCCTGGGATCGAGTCCCACATCGGGCTCCTTGCTCAGCAGGGAGCCTGCTCCTCACTCTGCCTCTGCCTGCCACTCTGTCTGCCTGTGCTCGCTCCTGCGCTCTCTCTGACAAATAAAATCTTAAAAAAAAAAAAAAAAATTTTAAAGTGCCTAATAGTATAGGAGGTCAGTATATACTTACTGTATTAAGGAAAGGAGCTCCCTTAGAGAGAGAGAGAGAGACACACACACACACTTAACGTATTAAGGAAAGGAGCTCCCTTATAGACACACACACACACACATCCCTCAACTCCCTTTTTTATAGCCTCCTTTGCCACTAGAGCATCACATTTCACTCAGTCCTAGCCAGAGAGACACAGGGATCAAATTGTTTTAATGTGATACTTTAATCCAATAATTCCATTCTGGAATCTATCCTAAAAAAATACAAGCATAAATGTGCACAAGGATGCTTACTGAAATGTTTGCAACAATTAAAAAAAAAAAAAAACCCAGATACTATTAAGAGAAACAAATAAATAATGGCATAACCATACAGTGGAATACTACTCAGCCATCAAAAAGGATCAACCTATACACACACACAATATATATATACACCACTCTATATATATATACACCACTCATTAAGTACTTCTCCACATATAATTTCTAAGACTTCATCTGAAGCAATAATCAGAATCCCCCAAAAATTCACCATTTAAAGAGGCATAAAAATACTAATGAAAAACTGGAAATTAATGCTATTTACAAGTATTAAAATTGGCAAATCAAGTATCTTTGATTTGATTTAAAAAGTTGTTGGCTTTTTAATTTATCCCATATAAATATATTTATTCCACAAAAATTGAATTTATGGCTATGGGTTATGGACATGGGATAACCATTATCCCATATAAATGGAATAAATTAAAAAGCAAAGGGACAGTGGGATAATTTTCCCCTCCTACCAAGGGGCATAAAACAGTTTGGACAAAACAAAAGTTAAAGAATTCTATGAAGGACGAATGTATTCGAGATGGAAAAGATATAAAAGGTACTAATACTTCGGCATTAATATTTAGTTGTACTCCATAAATTAAATAGCTGAGCTCAACATTTGAATAGCGATCCATGAAATGCAGAAATATAGAGCAATCCATTGAATAAACCACCATTATTCTCCTAAGCATGTAATTTGAAGTGTTTTTAGGTCAATCATTTTTTTTTCCCACCGATTTTGTTTTTTTCTTAATTAACACATAATGTATCGTTTTAGGAGTACAGGTCTATGATTTATCAGTCTTACACAATACCTAGTGCTCACCACAACACATAACCCTCCCCAAAGTCTATCACCCAGCCCCTCATCCAGCAACCTTCAGTCTGTTTCCTAAGATTAAGAGTCTCTTGGGGCACCTGGATGGCTCAGTGGGTTAAGCCTCTGCCTTCAGCTCAAGTCATGATCCCAGGGTCCTGAGATCGAGCCCCACATTGGGCTCTCTGCTCAGCAGGGAGCCTGCTTCCGCCTCTCTCCCTGCCTGCCTCTCTGCCTATACTTGTGATCTCTGTCAAATAAATAAATAAAATCTTAAAAAAAAAAAAAGAGTCTCTTATGGTTTGTCTCCCTCTCTGATCTCATCTTGTTTTATTTTACCTTCACTTTCCCTATGATCCTCTGCCTTATTTCTTAAATTCTGTATATCAGTGAGATCATATGGTAATTGTCTTTCTCTGACTGACTTATTTCACTTAGCATAATCCCCTCTAGTTCCATCCATGCTGTTGCAAATGGCAAGATTTCACTTTTTGATGGCTCAGTAATATTCCATTATGTATATATACACATACATACACACATACACACATATCTTCTTTATCCATTCATCTGCCGATGGACATCTTGACTCTTTCCATAGTTTAGCTATTGTGGACATTGCTGCTATAAAGATTGAGGTGCACGTGCCCCTTCGGATCACCACACTTGTATCTTTGGTGTAGTTAAACAGTAGTGTGATTGCTGGGTCTGAAGATATTTATTTTCAACTTTTTGAGGAACCTCCATACTATTTTCCAGAGTTGCCACACCAGCTTGCATTCCCAAGATCATTTTCAACTACCAACACTATTCTTTAAAAATAGAGGGGAAAAAAAACTCCTTAAAAACAACTGTAACACTTACTATAATTTATACTTTTATTAGCTACCAGAGCTAGAATACAAATATCCTATAAAAACCTCATTATAATACTATAGTCCGTGTCCATCCTGAGGAGCAGCCTTATGATTCTAAATCTTTTTTTTTTAATTTTTATTTATTTGTCAGAGAGAGAGGGAGAGAAAGCGAGCGAGCACAGGCAGACAGAGTGGCAGGCAGAGGCAGAGGAAGAAGCAAGCTCCCTGCCGAGCAAGGAGCCCGATGTGGGACTCGATCCCAGGACACTGGGATCATGACCTGAGCCGAAGGCAGCTGCTCAACCAACTCAGCCACCCAGGCATCCCAAGATGATTCTAAATCTTTTTGATAGATTTTTTTTGTTTTGATAGATTTTAGTAAATAAACCCCTAACTCAGATTTATAAGGGATCAGCTCTACACAGTCAATATACAGTAAGGTATCCAAATATTAACTGAGGACGAAATCATATTTACTATCAAACAGCATAAGCAAATGTACTAAAAATGTAAAGTTTATTATAACCTCACTTTACAGATTTTCTTCCTACTGCAAAGTCATGATTCAGATGGCTATATTCTGACAAAAGAATATGACAAAAGGAAAAAGAAAGGACTACAATAAGGGCTACTTTTATTTCCCTTCTTTCATCCATCCAATATTTTTATCTTTTGTGATTCTTACTACTCACCATGCCCTCAAAGCCAACTCTGTAAAGGTTCTTAGCACCATTATCCCAGAGAACATATGCTGCACTATGTGGGCTTGATGCACTCCAGTCCTGGATTTCTGTTACCTAAGAGAATTGTCAGGGAAAACAATTTGTTTAAAGGAGAGGGGATAAGTTAGTTCTTTTAATTACATTTAAAATCTTACATATCATTTCAGCTATCATCTCATGTAACAGGATCATGAAAAATACTTATCTGTCAAACATATGTCACTTCTAACAATATAACTCAATTTTAACTAGAGATATAATTCCAGAATTATAAGATAATTTCTAAAATCATTATAGAAATTTTGAATTAGGAGGCTTAGTGACTATAGTACTAGATTACCAGAATACACATTAACTCAATACAAAATTTTAAATCCCTTTAAGAACAGTGTATTTTTTTTTTAAGATTTTATTTATTTATTTGACAGAGAGAGATCACAAGTAGGCAGAGAAGAAGACAGAGAGAGGGGAGGAAGCAGGCTCCCCACTGAGCAGAGAGCCAGATGCGGGGCTCAATCCCAGGACCCTAAGATCATGACCTGAGCCAAAGGCAGAGGCCCAACCTACTGAGCCACCCAGGTGCCCCAAGAATAGTGTATTATTTTAAACCCATTATTCATTACAAAATTGAAGATCTTTGACCAGATACCCAGAATGATTCAAGATAAATCTGCTCTCTGGTGAGCTAAAAGCTGAGAAGCACAATGCTTGATGCCAATGTTTTTTTTTGTTTTAAGATTTTATTTATTTATTTGAGAGAGAGAGAGATCGAGCACAGGCAGACAGAGAGGCAGGCAGAGGCAGAGGGAGAAGCAGGCTCCCTGCCAAGCAAGGAGCCCGATGTGGGACTCGATCCCAGGACGCTGGGATCATGACCTGAGCCGAAGGCAGCCGCTTAACCAACTGAGCCACCCAGGCGCCACTTGATGCCAATGTTTAAGGAAGACGAGCTGACATCGCTCCTCCAGCACTATATCCCTCAGTTGCCCCAAAAGGCAAGACACCCAAGCTAAAACACCATGCCTACAATGGAAACCCAGATACAATCTCTAGGCCCCACACCCAACAAATGATTCATAAGCTCTTCTGACATTAAAATAAAACAATACAAAACAAAAACACTACCAACAACAACTGGGGTTGTTACTCCTTAAGGGCCAAAAATCAACAGCATAAAAATAATACACAATGAGTACTGAATTCAGGTGTTCTCAAGTAAACCAGTCTATAGCTAAGAATGGGGAGTTGAACATGTGCAACCCATTACTTTTCTCCATCCTGACACATATAATCAGCCACTCTTTACAGTTACTTAGAATGCCAGGCTGATGTTAAATATAATTTTAAAAGCATGACCTTAAAACATAATCTATTTCAAAAAAGATACATAATAATCCTTCCTTGTTTTTACCCTACATTAAAAATATCATTTTGTAAGTTATAAGTTTTATCATGCTTTTATAAAGATAAAAAGGCTTTAAGATTAAATCAAACAGGGGTGCCTGGGTGGCTCAGTGGGTTAAAGCCTCTACTTTTGGCTTAGGTCATGATCCCAGGGCCCTGGGATCGAGCCTCGAATCGGGCTCCCTGCTCAGCAGGGAGCCTGTTTCCCCCTCTCTCTCTGCCTGCCTCTCTGACTACTTGTGATCTCTATCAAATAAATCTTTTAAAAAATTAAAAAAAAAGGGGGGGCACCTGGGTGGCTCAGCGGGTTAAAGCCTTTGCCTTCGGCTCAATTCATGATCCCCGGGTCCTGGGATCGAGCCCCACATTGGGCTCTCTGCTCAGCGGGGAGCCTGCTTCCACCTCTCTCTGCCTGCCTCTCTCTCTGCCTACTTGTGATCTCTATCAAATTTAAAAAAAAAAAATCTTAAAAAAAAAAAAGATTTAATCAAACATGAAAGATTTTAAATTGTTATTATGTAAGTCTATTTATTTCTAATTTTGAAATAAATCATACATTATAAAAAATATAACACATATAAACTTTAAAGAATAAAAAAAACGAGGGGCACCTAGGTGGCTCAGTGGGTCGAGCCTCTGCCTTCAGCTCAGGTCATGATCTCAGGGTCCTGGGATAGAGCCCTGCATCAGGCTCTCTGCCCAGCAGGGAGCCTGCTTCCCTCTCTCTCTCTCTGCCTGCCTGCCTCTCTGCCTACTTGTGATCTCTGTCTGTCAAATATATAAATAAAATCTTTAAATGAAATGAATACCAGCCTATGAAAAACAACCTTTTTTTAATTTATTTTGACAGAGATCACAAGCAGGCAGAGAGGCAGAGAGAGAGGAGGAAGCAGGCTCCCCACTGAGCAGAGAGCCCAATGAGGGACTTGATCCCAGGACCCTGAGATCATGACCTGAGCCGAAGGCAGAGGCTTTAACCCACTGAGCCACCCAGGTGCCCCCATAAAGGAACAACTTCTAACACGCTAAAGTGAGACATGCGATCTTCAGTAAAACATTCCTTCTGATTCTAAAACATTTTACCTTGTTTTAAAAATGCAAGGGCAGTGGGACACCTGGGTGGCTTACTTGGTTAGGCATCTGCCTTCAGCTCAGGTCGTGATCCCAGGGTTCCAGGATCAAGCCCCAAGACTGGCTCCCTGCTCAGAAGGAAGCCTGCTTTTCCCTCTCCCTTTGCCACTCCCCCCCTCATGCTTGCACACTGTCTCTCAAATAAATGAATAAAATCTTAAAGAAAAAAAAAAAAACAGGCAATGCCTGGGGCACCTGGATGGTTCAATCGGTTGACCATTCAACTCTTACTTTCAGCTCAGGGTGTGATCCTGGGGTCATGAGATCCCCACATCAGGTTCCATCCTGGGCATGGAGCATGCTTAAGATTCTCTCTCCCTCTGCCCCTGCCCCCCATGCTTGCACTCTCTCTAAAATAAATAAATCAGGAGCACCTGGGTGGCTCAGTGGGTTGAACCTCTGCCTTCAGCTCAGGTCATGATCTCAGTGTCCTGTGATGGAGCCCTGAATCGGGCTCTCTGCTCAGCAGGGAGTCTCTTCCCTTCCTCTGCCTGCCTCTCTACCTACTTGTGCACGCACACTCTCTCTCTCTCTCTCTCTCTGTCAAATAAATAAATAAATAAATAAAATCTTTTTTTAAAAATAAATAAAATAAATAAATCCTTTAAAAAAATGCTAGATCAAGTAAGCCTGTAATTTTTTTTAACATTTTATTTATGGGGTGCCTATGTGGCTTGGCGTCTGCCTTTGGCTCAGGTCATGATCCCAAGGTCCTGGGATCGAGCTCTGCATTGGACTCCTTGCTCAGCAGAAAGTCTGCTTCTTCCTTTCCCACTCCCCCTGCCACTTCTGTTACCTCTCTCGCTGTGTCTCTCTCTGCCAAATAAATAAAAACTTTAAAAATATATATTTTATTTATTTGAGGAGACAGAGATAGCAAGAAACCACTAAAAGAAGGAGAGAGAGAGGGGCACCTGGGTGGCTCAGTGGGTTAAGGCCTCTGCCTTCAGCTCAGGTGCTCAGGTCATGATTCCAGGGTCCTGGGATCGAGCCCCACATCGGGTTCTCTGCTCAGCAGGGAGCCCTCTCTCTCTCTGCCTGCCTCTCTGCCTACCTGTGAACTCTGTCTGTCAAATAAATAAATAAAATCTTTAAAAAAAAAAAAAAGGAGAGGGAGAAACAGGCTCCCTGCTGAGCAGGGAGCTAGTAGCGGGGCTTAATCCCCAGGACTCTGGGATCCCGACCTGAACTGAAGGCAGATGCTTAACCGACTGAGCCACCCAGGCACCCCGTAAGTCTGTATTTTTATAAGGGGCACAAAAAAGCATCTGACTAAAAAACAAAGACTACAAAATTTATTTATATCAAATTCATCTTATATTTCAAATTACTTGGAATATAACGAAGTTCATTAGTTAAGCTCTGAATCCTAAACGAAATCCCTTCATTTGTTAATATGATCTGACTTACTGAGGGGGAACAAAGTGGAAGGCTTAAGAAAGTAACTACATTAATTTTATAATTTCTATTCTGATTAAGAAAAATGTATAGAATAGCTGCTAAAACCTTTAGGTAAAAGGTTGCTGAGGAAAAGAAACTGACAATACCATTGATCAATCTTAACTTCACTAATAGTAAGATAATCAGATTTTGCATGCCTGATATGATGTACCAGAGAGCACAGTGCACTACTTATGAGTTTCTCTTGCCAAAACAAAATTGAACCCTAATCTAATCAAGCCTCTATCTCTAACAACTAGTTTATAAGAAACACAAGGGTTAGAGGAACAAGTAAAACAATACCATAAAGAATCAACAGGAAAAATCCAGAGAACCTAGTATCTTTAACAAATAAATGGAATTTTTAAAAATTATTGACAATTTTTGAAATTGGGTGTTGGGTACATGGAAATTTGTTATACTGTTCTTCCTACTCTGATGTATGTTTTTTAAATTCTCCATAATAAAAAGTTCTTTTGGGACGCCTGGGTGGCTCAGTTGGTTAAGCAGCTGCCTTCAGCTCAGGTCATGATCCCAGCGTCCTGGGATCGAGTCCCACATCGGGCTCCTTGCTCAGCAGGGAGCCTGTTTCTCCCTCTGCCTCTGCCTGCCAATCTCTCTGCCTGTGCTCACTCTCTCTGACAAATAAATAAATAAAGTCTTTAAAAAAAAAAAAAAAAAGTTCTTTTAGGCACACCTGGGTGGCTCAGTTGGCTGAGCATCTGACTCTTGATGTCAGCTCAGGTCATGATCGCAGGGTTGTGAGACTGAGCCCCGAATCAGGCTCTGTGCTCAGCATGGCATTTTTCCTGAGATTCTCTCTCTCTCTCTCCTTCAGCCTCATCCCGCGCTCGAACACATGCTCTCTCTCTCAAATAAATAAAAATTTTTTTAAATAAAAAGTTTTCTTTTTTTTTTTTAAGATTTTATTTTTTTATTTTTTTATTTTGTTAGAAAGAGAGAGAGAGAGCGAGCATAGGCAGACAGAGTGGCAGGCAGAGGCAGAGTTCGGAGAAGCAGGCTCCCTGCCAAGCAAGGAGCCCAATGTGGGACTCGATCCCAGGACGCTGGGATCATGACCTGAGCCGAAGGCAGCTGCTTAACCAACTGAGCCACCCAGGCGTCCCTAAATAAAAAGTTTTCTTAAAAGAAAGAAATACATCTGATGAACCTACGTAAAACACAACTAACAAATATTCAAATGCATTTATAAAATGAAAATAGTCTTCAAATACTAACAGAGTACTGGTACTTGAGAAACCCTTTAAGAATACACAACACAGGGGTGCCTGGGTGGCTCAGTCAGTTAATCATCTGCCTTTGGCTCAGGTCAGGATCCCAGGGTCCTGGGATCAAGCCCCGAACTGGATTCCCCACTCAGCAGGAACTCTGCTTCTCCCTCCCCTGTCCCCCCCCCCCCCCCGCTTGTGTTCCCTATCTCTCTTTCTCTGTCTAATAAATAAATAAATAACACCGTTTTTAAAAAAAAAAAAAGAAAAGAAAAAAAGACTACACAACACAGGGACGCCCGGGTGGCTCAGGCGGTTAAGTGTCTGCCTTCAGCTCAGGTCATGATGGGTCCTGGGATCAAGCCCCCCATCAGATCAGGCTCCTTGCTCAGCAGGGAGCCTGCTTCTCCCTCTGCCTGCCACTTTCCCTATTTGTGCTATCTCTCTCTCTCTGACAAATAAATAAAAAAAAAAAACTACACATTTCCATGGTGTCTTTGCATGTTTCCCAAAGCCTACACTTGACATGTTTATTTTTGTATATGAACTTCATTATTACCATTCAAATCATGGGACATGTTGGCGTGTGGTGGGCCAAAGACCGTGTCAGGGCTGCAATCTCAGCCTGAGCTGGTATGTACCCCTTAATATAGCTCACATTAGCCAATTTAGTTGGACACATGCAGTAATAGTGGTGGGGTGAGACTCCTAAGCCTCACACACAGGTTAAAAAAAAAAATAGTTAAGATACTATACACTATTATGTTCTGCTTTGCCCTACTCATAAAACTTTGAGGTGGACCAAAGTAAACTTAGAAACAAAAAATACATAGTAACTCATCCCCTCTAACTATTCCTGGCCAAGGCCACCACTTCTGTCCTGCCTGAGGTCCTGTGTGAAGCCCTGTGTTTCCCAGGACCTTGCCCACTGACTACCCAGGATTCCTGTCAATTCCCAGGGAAGCAAGACAGGTTAGCCAGAGACTATTCAATTTATATTGCCTTGGGAGCTTTAATCTATTAAGTGGCTATTCTACTCTATCCTTACACTAACTAAATTTGTGCTTGCTACTAGTCTTTTAAAAAATGAAATCCTAAACGTTGTGGGACAGAGAATTATCCTACAAGAAAGAAAACCAATGGAATAAGGATATCAAATATCCATTATCTTGTGGGCGCTTACAACTATAAAAGGATAAAAAGTAGCCTTTTAATGGTACCCGTAACATTCTATTCTCTAATCTGTATAGTGGGAACAAAAGTGTTCATTTTATTACTATTCTTTAAACCACGTATTTTATACATTCTTCTGTATGATACAGAACTACTTTCACTGGTTGTGAAAGCTGTTCACTACACAAGCGGCTTCACGAAAGAGAAGATGAGGCCTGACATCCAGCCCACACTCTACTTACCAAGACCTATGCACTGGGGCAAGACTGTTCCTGCTCCCACCCACAAAGGCGTGCCTTCTCTTTGCAACACGCTTGCCAAGCATGCCCCATAACATTCCATCCATCTAGAGATGGCACCTTTTCCAAATTCATACTACTCTATTTTCCTTTTCAAAGCAGGGCTCCTTCAATTTTCGCATGCATATAGGGGCACCTGGGTGGCTCAGTAAGTTAAGTGCCTGCTTTCAGCTCAGGTCATGATCCCAGGGTCCTGGGATCGAGCCCCACATCCGGCTCCTTGCTCAGCGGGGAGCCTGCTTCCTCCTCCCCTCTGCCTGCTGGCCACTTCCCCCGCTTGTACTCTGTCTCTCACTATCTGTGTGTATGTCAAATAAATAAATAAAATCTTTTAAAAAAAAAATTTCACATGCATATAAATGACCTAGGGAATCTTGTTATAATGAAGATACTGATTTAGAAGGTCTAGAAGAAAGGGGACCTATTACCTTTCTAACCAGCTGTCAGGTAACACCTATGCTGCTGGTCCACAGCCCATACTACAGTCACAGAATTTAGATTTACATTTTTTGCCTATCAAATCAAATTAGAATACACGTTTCAGGAAAGTGGGAACTTTGTCTCTTTTGTTCAATGCTGTATCCCTGATGTTTGGAAGAGAACCTAGCATATACTAAGTATTCAATAAATATTTACTAAATTTTTTAAAAAAGCAAAGTTGCTTCCTTAGTGAAAATCAAAGTACTTAAAATATAATGGCTAAAACACATATGTCTGACTTCCAAACATTAAAATTAGACCTCATTATTTAAAATGAGATCAACATAACAACTCTCAAGTAATAATTCAGAAAACATTAGGAAAAAAAGAAAATATGTATTTGAAAAAAACATTTAAAAATTTTAAATTCAAAAGGATCTATACTAAGCTACTCCAATATCTCTGCCTATCTCACCCCAATTAAATAAGCTATACAAAATTCCCTTCAGAACAACTGCTATAATTGTCTCCTGGACAATTACCTAAGAAGGGTAACAGAGTTAAGTAAACTGGATAACAAAAGTAGATGCCTATTACCTTCCTCCTACCCCAAAACAGGCCTCAGGGGAATTAAATATAAAACAAGTACATTCAAATGAAAACTTAATAAAAAGAAGGTCAAAAGCATGATATATTACTTAGGGAAGACTGGCCCAAACAGCATCTCTATGCCTGCTGGCCAACAAAATGGCAACATGAAGCCAAAAGGCAGAAAGATAAAATCTACCCAACAACCTTCTCAATGAATATCAATATTTACAACAACATGGGAACAATCTTTATTCTTCCAGGAAAAAAAAAGATTTCAAAAACTGTTACTGGTATAAGAAAAAATGGGCCAAGAAATTCAGTTATAGTAATAAAAATCTTCTGAACATACAATATTATAGAATAACATGATGAATTAATTTTAAAAAGTCACCTTTCCCCTTCGTCCATTTCCTCCATCCTGATCTTCCCATTGCCAGTCCACTCCTCGTACCACTCTGGCACCTGCAAAGATCCCTCTGGCTGTAATCTTCTTAGATTTTCTACGAGACTCTAACAGAACCCTAAAAATAAAAGTATGTATTTTAAATTATATAAAAGTATATTAACAGTAATTTCTTTATATTAATATATATGTAAATGTTTTTGAGAGAGAGTGGGGGGTGGTGATGATCCCAAGCAGGTTCCACACCCAACAAAGAGTTCAATGCCAGGCTTGATCTCACAACCCTGAGATCATGACCTAAGCTGAAATCACGGGTTGGATGCTTAATGACTGAGCCACCCAGGTCCCCCGCCAGTAATTTTTTTTAAGATTTTTATTTTATTTTTTTTTAAGATTTTATTTATTTATTTGACAGACAGAGATCACAAGTAGGCAGAGAGGCAGTCAGAGAGAGAGAGGAGGAAGCAGGCTCCCCACCGAGCAGAGAGCCAGGACCCTGGGATCATGACCTGAGCTGAAGGCAGAGGCTTTAACCCACTGAGCCACCCAGGCGCCCCTTTTTTAAGATTTTTAAAATTCATCTGAGAGAGAAAACAAGCAAGCGTGGGGAGGGGGCAGAGGAAGAGGGAGGAGAGAATCTCAAGCAGACTTTCCACTGAGCATGGAGCCTGACCCAGAGCTCAATCCCATGACCCTGAGATCGTGACCTGAGCTGAAACCAAGAGTCAGACACTCAACCAACTGAGCCACTGAGGCACCCCAATTTATTTTTAAAAATAAAATAATAAAAAAGGCTATTTTAAAAATACAAAAGATTTTTATTTGTTCTAGTTAATACCTTAACAGCATGACACATAAATACCTTTATATTCCACAGGTGATAATGATGACAATAGTTAGAAGAAAAATAATATCTAATATTTACTCAGCTTTTGCTATAAGTAAAGCACTTGCAAAAGTGTAAAAGTTTACTATACTCCTAAAGAGTATATTTTATCCATTGTTATGTTATTTTATCCATTTTACAAATGAGGAAACAGAGTCTTAAAGAGGTAAGTGATTTATCTAGGGTCACAAAACCTAAATAATAATGGAATGGAATCAACATATGAATCCAGTCTAACCACTTAGAGTATCACTATATCCTTCACCACTTTAGAAGTGGCAAACTCAAACCCCTACAACTGTCAGAGAAGTAACATAAATGAAGAAGGCCAAAAAGGTAACACCACAGCAATGACAAATGGCAAGTGGCACTTGATCCCAGGTTCAGGAAGACAAGAAGCAGTGGTAGGGACTCTGGTGAACTCAAGACCATGATTTGTCTTAAGGGTACAGATGCTCCTCTGTCAGCCAACTGTCACCATGAACAAATGCCCAGGGCTAACAGTCTGGGTATGTGTGTGCATGTGTGCATTCAAAAATTCAGAGCACAGTACAGGCCAAGTAAAATATATCAGTGGCCTGGATGTAACCTGATGCTAACTTGTTTCCAAAGTACTGAATACTTACAGAGGACTATAGACCTTGAAAAAATTCTACCCTCAAAAATCTGGACCAGCTTAGTTCTCCAAGGCCATCTTTCCCTTATTCTTCTATATCCTTCTCATTCATAAAATCAATAAGGTTTGGGGTTTTTCCTTTTGTTTTGTTAATTTTACCTCAATATTCTATCCATTTTTAGTATGTCTTTACTATACCTTAACTTTAAAACATGTAAGCAAAAGGATAAGAATAAACAATTTGCTCAAAACTACTCAGTTAATAAAAGCAGGACCAGGATTTGAACTGGGACAGTCCTTTTCTTTCATTTTTTTTTAAGATTTTATTTATTCATTTATTTATTTAGTTAGTTAGTTATTTGACAGAGAGAAAGAGAGATAGCACAAGCAGGGGGAGTAGCAGGCAGAGGAAGAGGGAGAAGCTCCTCACTGGGCAGACAGTCTGACATGGGGCTCAATCACAGAACCTGAGCCTAAGACAGACACTTAACCAAGTGAGCCACCCAGTTGTCCCTGAACTGGGTGGGACAGTCTTAAACCTAAATCCATTTTTCTACTACTCCTGCTGCCTCCCCATGACTGGCTAAATTCTTACTCCTATACATTATTCTTATCTACCTACATAAGATTCAATCACCTAAAACTTTGTACCAATTCACAGTTCACATTCCTCTCTCTCTGCTAAGACACTTAATACTAATAATCCCTATATAAAGTGTAAAATATCAAATAATATTCACTCCTGGTCAAATAATCCCTTAATTTATAAACTCTTTAAGAAGAAAAAAGAATTCTGTGCTTTAAGGGCACCTGGGTGGCTCAGTCCACTGAGCATCCAAATCTTGATTTCAGCTCAGGTCACGATCTCATGAGATTGAGCCCGCATCAGACTCCACACTCAGCAGGGAGTCTGCTTGAGATTCTCTCTTTCCCTCTGCCCCTTCCCCTGCTTAGTCACACTCTCTTCTCTCTCTCAAATAAATAAATCTTAAGAGGAAAAAAAAACTGTTTTAGTTATCTTCAAATTTACACAAGCATAGTAGCTGCTACATAGTCTTAATAAAAGCCTGTTGATTCAATCAATGGGCCCAGTGTTCATCTGGTAGCGATTAACAGAAGAGAATGCATAGTAAGAAGAAAATAGTGAGACTCTCTTGGGCTGCCCTTGCATTTCCAAATACTGAGGAGTGCCAAGTCTCCATGCCAGAGATAGAATAGCCCAAATTATCTTGAAAAAATACGTGCAGCTCCATCTTCACAGAGCTCTTTTCTCACTATATGGCAGGCCTGGTCCACATTAACCTAATATCTCCTATGTCCTGGTACTAAACCAGCTGTCAGCAGCTATTTCCAAATCCTATTTTTAAGGCTGAATAGTATAAAAATTTGAATGCCAACAAGGAATTACAACTGAAGAAAAACTGTTTACCCTACCGCTCACTTCCTGGTGTAGTAATTCTATAAAAGCGATGTCTTAAATGATGTTTATCCCCATGATAACAAACAGTGCACAAATCATAATTTGTACATTCTGCACATTTCCATCGAATGCCAATGATTGGTTGCTGGCGGCAGGTATCACACATGGTTCCATCATGCTTGATGCCTATTAAAACAAAGATACATACTTACATTAACTGCAAGTATTATTTACTTGAATACTACTCCCTGGGGGAAAAATAACACAGCATTTTAAAAAGTAATTCAATAAAGTAGGAAAGACTATTTCAAATGTACCATATATAGTTTCAAGACAACATATTTCAAGTATTTTAATTAGTACAAATTATAAATTAAACATTTTCTATCACTTCTTTCTTCATTAGTAAGAGTACTTCTCACTTTTTTTTTTTTTGCTGTCATCCACAAACTGAAACTTAGGTTCAATCTAGCAAAAGAAAGAAGAATCATTTACTACCAAGTAGATGTTTCAGACTTCAAACATTCAGAATCTTTTGAGGAATTTCAACCTATTCTCCAGGTTAACAATTACTCCAAAAGAAAAAAAAAGTTTTGCCTCATATCATGGAAACAAACTACCAATTAATTTAAGTATCCAACCCTAGGTATTGAAAAACCGGGGCGCCTGGGTGGCTTGATGGGTTAAAGCCTCTGCCTTCGGCTCGGGTCGTGGTCTCAGGGTCCTGCAATTGAGCCCTACTTCGGGCTCTCTGCTTCACAGGGAGCCTGCTTCCCTTCCTCTCTCTTTGCCTGCCTCTCCACCTACTTGTGATCACTGTCTGTCAAATAAATAAATAGAATCTTTAAAAAAAACAAAAACAAAAAACCAAAAAAAAAAAAAAAAAAAGAAAGAAAGAAAAGAGAAAAAAAGAGAAACTCCACACCCCAAACAACAAACTTCAGAAAAGGATTACCAAGTAAGTTTCTCAATGTAAAAAGAAATAATATACTATAGTCAGATTGCAGTTAGTTTGTTTTCCTTACAGAACAAGAATAAAGTCTGGAAAAAAGGAAATAAGCATTTGGCAATATGATCTCCACTAAAGATGATATGAATGACATAGACAATTAGAACTATAAAAGGGGGGAGGGCACCTGGGTGGCTCAGTTAAGCTTCTGCTTTTGGCTCAAGTCATGGGTCACAATCTGGTCAGGATCCCCGCTTAGCAGGGAGCCTGCTTCTCCCTCTCCTTCGGTCCCTCATCCATGCTCGTGCTCCCTCTCCTACTTCTCTCTCTCCCAAATAAAAATAAAATCTTAAAAAAAAAACTATAAAAGGTACCCCTATAAAGTAATGAAAATAACTAAACTTTTTGGGTAACAAGATTGGGAATAATGTTCATAATCATCTGCCTTCGACTCGGGTCATGATCCCAGGGTCTTGGGGTCAAGCCCCACATGGGGCTCCTTGCTCAGCAGGGAGTCTGCTTCTCCCTCTCCCCTGCCTGCTGCTCCCCCTGCTTGTGCTCTCTCTCTCCATCAAATAAATAAAATATTACTATTCTATTTAGATCACCTGACAAATTAAAACTAGAAGTTTTTTAAACAATGTGGGACCTGTGAACATCAGTGTCACTACTTCATGGTAATGTATGATCAGGCCCAATACTGAACTACAAACAAGGGCTGTAATTGTTCATTCAACACTAACACTCCTGGATTTGAGTTCTGGCTTTCACTAGCTGTTATTGTGCCCTTGAAAGAGTCATTTTAACATTAGTATTTATATAAAAAATAATAGTATTTATTTCAAGAATTTGGGGAGCAGAGAAGTAAGGTGGGATTTAAATGAAACAAGACTGCTCATGCTGAAGGTGGGTAAGAGGGATGTTCATTATATAATTCCCTATTTTGTGTTAAGTTTAGAAAATTTTCATAATTAAATAAAAGGATTCATTTTAGTTCTCAGAACCTCTGTTCCCTTTGGAGGAGGCATTATGTTCTTTAAAGGTAAGGGCTGTTCCAAGAATCAAGTAAGAATGTAGTACATATGCGAGAACTAGAGCACAAAAATAGTAATGTTATTACTAAACTCTAAAAGAATTAATACACTACTGCTGCTTCCTGGTAGGGGAAAAAAAACTACATAACTGATTTTCTATATTCAAGCTTAAAATTCCATAAGGTAACTACTTTCTTTTTTTTTTTTTTTAAGATTTTATTTATTTGTTTGTTAGAGAGAGATCGAGCACAGGCAGAAAGAGAGGCAGGCAGAGGCAGAGGGAGAAGCAGGCTCCCCGCCGAGCAAGGAGCCCGATGTGGGACCCAATCCCAGGACGCTGGGATCATGACCTGAGCCGAAGGCAGCCGCCCAACCAACCGAGCCACCCAGGCGTCCCAGGTAACTACTTTCTAAATAGAGAGTCAAACATGAAGATAAACTTGTGCCTGAGCTGAGATGGTTAAAAAAACGGGGTGGGAGGAAGAACAGTAGAAGGAAGATGGGATGCCTCGTGAACTACCAAAGAGCAGGACACCCTACACCAACTATGTTTCGTATGCAACCCTTCCACATCTCCTGCCACACAAATGTCTGACTGTAGGGACAGGGCAGATGGCAGATATCAGTACCTGCTGATTTCATTCAGTGACTATCTTATGCTACTGTGGGCAGACCCTCTGCTGCTTTCAAGTATCATCCCTAGTGTAGAATGGAGACCAGAAAGGAAGAAAATTAAAGTGGCTAGAGAAAAGGAGCCAAATCGTAAAAAAAAGTTACACAGGCATAAATAATGGTACTTTAAGCCAGGATAAAGCTAGTAGAATTGGAGAGAAAACAGAAGTCAGGAAGATTAAGGACTTGGTGCCTATGGGTCAGAAAACTAAAGATGTAGAAAGTAACAAAAAAAGTATAAATGAGATCCTTCAAGAAAAAAAAATAGATAAGAGATATTTAGGAACAAACAGTACAATAACTGAAATCTAGAACTGCACTGCTTTTTACTTTTAAAAAAGAGAGAGAGAGAGAGAGAGCCATTAACAACAACAATTAAAATTGCAAGTCCAGGGACGCCTGGGTGGCTCAGTCAGTTAAGCATCTGCCTTCAGTTCGGGTCATGTTCCCAGAGTCCTGGGATGAGTCCCACATCATACTCCCCGCTCAGCGGGGAGCCTTCTTCTCCCTCTCCCTCTACTTGCACATGCGTGCTCTCACTCTCTGACAAATAAATAAAATCTTTAAGAAAAAATTGCAAGTCCAGGCCTCTATTAATAGATACTCATCTAAGAAACAAAATGAGGGGCGCCTGGGTGGCTCAGTGGGTTAAGCCTCTGCCTTCAGCTCAGGTCATGATGTCAGGGTCCTGGGATCGAGCCCCGCATTGGGCTCTCTGCTCAACTGGGGGCCTGCTTCCCAACTCCCTGCCTGCCTCTCTGCCCACTTATGATATCTTTCTATCAAATAAATAAATAAATAAATAAAATCTTTTTTTTTTTTTTAAGATTTTATTTATTTGACAGACAGAGATCACAAGTAGGCAGAGAGGCAGGCAGAGAGAGAGGAGGAAACAGGCTCCCTGCCGAGCAGAGAGCCCGATGCGGGGCTCGATCCCAGGACTCTGGGATCATGACCTGAGCCGAAGGCAAAGGCTTAACCCACTGAGCCACCCAGGCGCCCCTAAATAAAATCTTTTAAAAAAAAGAAACAAGGGGCGCCTGGGTGGCTCAGTGGGTTAAAGCCTCTGCCTTCGGCTCAGGTCATGATCTCAGGGTTCTGGGATTGAGTCCCGCATCAGGCTCTCTGCTCAGTGGGGAGCCTGCTTCCCTTCCTCTCTTTCTCTGCACGCCTCTTTGCCTACTTGTCATCTCTATCAAATAAATAAATAAAATCTTTAAAAAAAAAAAAAAAAAAAGAAACAAAATGAAAAAAGAATCAGGACAAATTTCCTAGAAATACTGGATGAGTAGACCTTTCAAAGGAAGAAAGAAATCATCTCAGAAGCACAGTATGTATTCAGTGAACCAGGAGCAGCTTCATTTGTTTGGCAGGAATTTGAAATATCATCAGAGACTTAGAGATAAATTATAGTCAGGCTGCGATATAACAAGATACAACATGATTTCTGACTGGCAGATTTAAATTGTTACATTAAATGGTAAAAACAAGAGTATTTAATTTAAGAGACTAGTTCTCTAACTTTCTAGCTAGGTAATGTTCAGAATAAATTTAAACTACTACTCTGGGACCAATATTCTTATCTATATACTGAGAAAATACTTCCTTTCATATGTGTTATAAGCTGACTATATTTCCCTCCCCCCAAAATTTATGTTGTAGCCCTAACCCACCACGTGCTGATACTTGCAGATGAGACCTATGGGAGGTAGCTAGGTGGTGAAGAGGTAATGAGGGCAGGGCCTCCCTCCATCATAGATTAGTGTACTTAAAGAAGAGAAAGAGCTAAGAGGTCTCCCACTCTCTGCCACATGAGGACACAGCCAGAAGGCAACAAGCCAGGAAGACAGTCCTCACCCAGGAACAGATTTAGCAAGCATTAATCTTGGACCGCCGAACCTCCAGAACTACAAGAAATAAATTCCTATTGTTAAACCACCCACTCTATGGTAGTTTGTTATGGCAGCCAAGGCAGAAAAAAATAATACAGAAAGGGACCTTGTGATGCTAAAGTGATATACAGAGGTAAAAACACTTTGAAAGGCTTTAAAGCAAAATGCAAATATAAAAAATTATATGGCACTTATTAAATGTACTAATTACATTAGTATAATTAAATTATACTGCATTTATTAAATGTACTAATCATCTATTTAAATAACGTGGTGACCAAAATCATCATATTTTCCAAGCAAATCTGGCAACTTATACAGAAAATCAAAGAACTTTTAAATTCTCAATTTCCCAGAGACTATATATATGGAACATTCAATTACTCATGCATGGATTACCCCTATTTTAGCAAATTACCTACCTTCTCCATGGCAATTCTCTCATTACTGTTTTATGTCAAGTTTTCCCCCAAAGCTTATGATTTACCTGAGCTATATCTGTCTTCTCAGTTCCTCTTAAATGTTTTCACTCCCGCACAGCAACAGATACAACTGCCATTAAAGATAGTCCTAAAAACCAGCAGATAATCCACTACCTCTCAACAGTTGATAATGATGTATTCTATCCTATGGCTCATTAAGTCTGACTGCATCAATCATGAAAATTATCATCAGCCATAACCCCAAAAGAAATTATATTCTAAACAGAATGTATACTAAAATAAAAACCACAAATTAAAAGCCATAAAACTCAAAACTACTAGCATTCACTAGTATTACATGCCTCAGTCATTTAGAATAAAAATCAAAAGGTGAAATGCAATCTTTATTCTTTTTTAAGACTATAAATGAATTCATGAAAAAAAGGGTTTTTTTTAATCACATAAGATTTGATGTTTTTTTGGTTTTCTGTTTTGTTTTTTTTTTGTAAAGATACCAAATAATCCATAAACTGGGTAATCATCTCTTGGATTACTAAGAATTTGCTATATTTTACTTTAAATCAGTATGTAATCAATTCCTTATACTGTCCATTGTGGAAAAAATGTACAATTATTCCTGCAGTTATTTCCCAACACAAATAGGAAATGTTTATAAAGTTAAGAAATTATTCTAGCTCACACAAAGATATTTTTCAAGTAAATTCTAAAACCAATCAACAGATAAATATTTTGAAGAACTATCATAACAATGTCTAATGCAGGACTATTAAACTGTTTTATACAACTGCAAATTATAATAAGAAATAGCAAATCACAATATGCACTTTTAAAAATTTACAAATTTTAATAATGAAATACAGGTGTATCCCTGCTCTGTATGTACATTTTATACCAGTTAGATTTCTAAAAAACTGAGTATATATTTGCAGTGGAGGAAAGGGGTGGTAGATAGTATTTTCCAAAGGGGGCCACACCAATATATATTCACTTTAATTGCTCTTCTGACAATGTGACAATTGCAGATGACCACTAAAAGGAGAGTCTATTTTCCTTCCCACAGAACCTGGACATTTGCAATTGCCACAGTCAACATAAGGAAGCAGAGGTAACAGCGTACAACTTCTAAGGTTAGATCGTAAAACACAGTGCAGGTGCCACTTGTCTGTCTCTGTCTGTCTTTATGTCTCCCTCAGAATTCATACCATGCATGCCTTGAGAGTTCTTTCATCATTAAGTCTGGCTACCCTGAAGCCACCCATGATAGAGAAGAACATGGAGAGGTCACACAGATATTGCAGAGCAGAGACAAACTGTTCTCCAAACTGTCTCCAAATCACCAATCCATGGAAGCAATGAACATATAAATTTCTACACACCACTTCGTTTTGGGGTAATCTGTAACCATTTTAACTGAAACAAAGCAAGTTTTTTTTAAAAGTATGAACTTTGTTATAGTTCCTTACAATACAACATATTGAAAATAAAGATAAATTGAAAAGCTAAATATGAAAATAGAAAATCATAAAAGGGCTAGAAAAAAGAAGTTGAACATATTATACAATTTTTAGTAGTCTTTCTAAGATGACATGAAACCTAGAAGTCACACACATGCCCAAATGAGCACACACACTATACAGAAAATACAGTATAGAGAAAATCTGAAAACCCACCTCAGACTGCTAACAGTGGTTTGGGGTGCAGGAGGATAAGGAGAGAGCACTCTCCTGTTTTATTCTACATACTTTTGAATTGTTTAGTTATATTATAACCATATTATTTTCATAATTTATTTTTAAAAACACAAAATAAGACTAATTTTATCCTCTCAAATTGGCACAGATTAAATACATGCATGCAAAGACTAAGCTAATAAGATATTGCTGAGAATGAAATATAAATTCATACAACCTTTATGGAAGTACTTGCAAAATGTTTCAAATGTCTTCAAGACTGTCAGGTGCCTGGGTGGCTCAGTTTGTTAAGTATCTGCCTTCAGCTCAGGTCATGATCCTAGGGTCCTGGGACTGAATCCCTCATCTGGCTTCCTGCTCAGTGGGAAGTTGGGTTCTCCCTTTGCCCTCACCCTGCTCCTGCTCATTCTTTCCTTCTTTCTCTCTCGAAAAATAAATAAATCAATAAAATCTTAAAAAAAAAAAAAAGGCACTATGACCCTGTGTTCAAATTTTTTAAAAAGTACATCCAAAGATACTAAGTTCTTCGTAGATAAAAACAAAAATTGAACATAACCTATGTCAAAAATATGGGACTATTTATGTGTAAACTATGGTAATGCACAGAGAGAAATTCTATGCAATTAAACCATGCTGTAGAAGAAATATTACTGATATGGTAAACTATTTTTTTCATAAACTCATTATTATTTTCTAAAGTAGTTTGCAAAGAACTACAGTATACCATTATATAAGACATATAATACCCATGCACAGAAAAACTAGAAAGATAATCTCCAAAATGTACTAATGGGATTACCCTTTATGGTTTTCTTTTTTTTTTTTTTTTTTTAAGATTTTATATATTTATTTGATAGACAGAGATCACACAAGCAGGCAGAGAGGCAGGCACAGAGGGGAGGGGAGAAGCAGGCTCCCTGCCCAGCAGAGAGCCCGATGCGGGACTCGATCCCAGGACCCTGGGATCATGACCCGAGCAGAAGGCAGCGGCTTAACCCACTGAGCCACCCAGGCGTCCCACCCTTTATGGTTTTCTAAATCTTCTACACTGAGTGTATATTAGTTCTAGGAAGCAGCTGAGTGAGTAGGGGCATTTAATATATCATCACAGATGCTCATGTATGTCACCTATAAATTAAAATAAAAACAAAAACATGATATTTACAGCAAATATTTACAGAGACCAACTTTCAAATACTCTAGCAACAGAGTATGTAACTACAACTTAGAAGTTTTTGCTTCTTTTAATCCTTACTCTAACTGAGCTACTTCATGAAAATAAAATATATACTTTATCTGACTACACTCCTCACCAGCACATGCCTGCAGTCACAGGCTAAACTGTCTTACCCCAGGAAAGCACCATGACCAAAACATCATAATTAATATCAAATGTCAGTAATAGTTAGGTGTCCACACAGTGGTTAAGTTTCTGAATAGGCCTAAAATAAGTCTTCCTTGTAATCACAAAAAGTAAGATGCACTAAACAAATCAGTACCAATATGCACTTAAGAGGTTTATCCTTAACTATGCAGCTCTTCAAATGAGAGTTGGCTGATGAAAGGCAGAGGGAAAATGTATCCCACCTTCCCCATCTAACCAAAGAATGAAAAGTCCAGTTTTCAGCTATTCTCTTATTGATGTATTTTTCAATTCTAAGCTCATTTTCCACAAAGCACAATGACAACAACATTCATGAGCTCATAACCTAAGTATAGGTTTTCTTTAAAAGGAGCCATTTAAACACACAATGATAACGGTTTTAAAAAAAAAAAACCAACAATTCATGGTTTTAGAGAATACCTCAGGAAAGCCATTAATGCACACAAAAGCACATCCAAATCCTTTCTTGGTTCCCACAGTTCAAATGCCAGCAAAACTACCGAACAGCTGTTAAACAGACTAAGGCTGAGAATTGAAAAAAGTAAACAAAGCAGCCTCCTCCACCATCAAACTGAGCACTACAGAATTTTTAATGAGAATGCAATTAATTGACTTTAAAACAAAAGTTGATATTTAAAGAAAACACAAAAAGGAGAAAGGGTATTTAATAAACAAGACCAACACTTCACTGAGTTCTTACTTCAGTAGCTCATTTTCCCTTAAGACATCCACCCAATTCATTCACATCTAAAACCATTCCCTCCCAGTTTAAACCTCCTTAGCCTTGGTAAGTGTTATTCCTTAAAATGTTCGTTTCAAAAAACTTAATTCCCTAACTAAACCTATTAGCCCTTTTTCTCCTTCCTATAGAATACCCTAATACCCTAGAGACTCAATGCTCTTTTCCTTTGCTACACATTATGAAGACATCTGCCACTACTAAATGAACCACCTGATGATACCTTTTGACGCATTCTACCAATACTCAAATAACCATCTGCTCTACATTTTAATGGCATCTCGCCTAAATTCAAAAACTTAAGAGAATTTACATAGCTTAAGTCGTTTTGTTGAAAAATTTTATGAGAACAATAAAACATGCTGGTCAAGATCAATGACAACAGTTCTTAAAAGAGCCAATGAAAACATCTCAAAATCACAAAGCACTGATTTATTTAAGTAAAATGTTAAATTTCTAGTTAGAAAAGATGACTGAAAGAATCAGAATTCTCACTACAAGCAGTGTACTCTACAAAGCACTTCAACACGACAAGAATACCTAAATTATCACTTTGTGTAACAGTAAAAGAAAAAAGTAAACAATATAACTGTGCACCAACAAAAGAATAGAAGTATAGAATGGAATACCTAAAATTAATGTTCAATAGTCACACAATTCAAGTGAACGAATCCTTCAACCATAATGCTGAATTTTTTTTAATTATCTAAGAATACAAAATGTTGCAAATAAAGTACCATATATTGTTCATAAAAACATAGCACAAATGTTACATACGTACCAATGGTACATAAAAACATAACACAAATGCTTAAAAAAAAAA
>ML108938.1:70323-96460 GCA_003697995.1 Taxidea taxus jeffersonii | reverse complement strand
TTACAGACTTCTTGTCCCGTGCTGCTTTCAGGATTTTCTCTTTGTCGCTAAGACTTGTAAATTTTACTATTAGATGGCGGGGTGTGAGCCGATTCCTATTGATTTTGAGGGGTGTCTCTGCACCTCCTGGATTTTGATGCTTGTTCCCCTTGCTATATTAGGGAAATTCTCTACAATAATCCTCTCCAGTATACCTTCTGCTCCTATTTCTCTTTCTTCTTCTTCTGGAATCCCAATTATTCTAATGTTGTTTCGTCTTATGGCATCACTTATCTCTCGAATTCTCCCCTCGTGGTCCAGTGGTTGTTTGTCTCTCTTTTGCTCAGCTTCTTTATTCTCTGTCATTTGGTCTTCTATATCACTAATTCTTTCTTCTGCCTCATTTATCCTAGCAGTAAGAGCCTCCATTTTTTATTGCACCTCATCAATAGCTTTTTTCATTTCAACTTGATTAGACTTTAGTTCTTTTATTTCTCCAGAAAGGGCTTTTGTTTCTCCTGACAGGGTTTCTCTAATATCTTCCATGCCTTTTTTCGAGCCCAGCTAGAACCTTGAGAATCGTCGTCCTGAATTCCAGATCTGACATATTACCAATGTCTGTATTGATTAGGTCCCTAGCCTTCGGTCCTGCCTCCTGTTCTTTTTTTTGTGGTGAGTTTTTCTGCCTTGTCATTTTGTTCAGATAAGAATCCGCTGTTCTCCTTGTTAAGTGAACTTGGTCTTGGCTGGATTTCTTTGATCTTCTGGGGGAGGGGCCTGTTGTAGTGATTCTCAAGTGTCTCTGCCCCAGGCGGAATTGCACCACCCTTACCAGGGGCTGGGCTAAGTAATCCTCTCAGGTTCGCTTTTGGGAGCTTTTGTTCCCTGAACGCTTTCCATAGAGTTCCGGAGGACGGGAATGAAAATGGCGGCCTCCCAATCTCCGGTTCAGAGGAGCCGAGAGCTCGGGGCCCCAGTCTTCAGTGCGCCTTCAGAGGAAAGCGTTTAATCACTCCCGTCTCCCCAGCCTCCGTTTGCGCTCGGAGACCGCGCTCGGAGAAAATCGTGGGTAATCAGTCCTGTCTCACTGGCTTCTAGGAGCGCTCCGAGCTCACCCAGCGTGTGACCAAGCATCTCTGTCTCTGGCAGAGTGCCACCTGGAGTCTCCGAACCCCGTAGATCCCTGAGCTCTCCCGGGTCGAAGTCTCCCCGGATCTTATGGGGACCCCTCGCACAGAGCACCGGCCCGTGTCACAGACCACGGCTCTAGGAAACCTCGGCTCTGTCTCCGCAGCCGGCTTCCCCGCTTTAATACCTGTGAGCTCTGTGACACTCAGACACCCCCGATCCTTCTGTGACCCTGCGGGACCTGAGTCCACGCTGTCCCCGTGAGGTCTTCACCCCAGTTTTGCCTCTGGAGCGATGTCCCTCCATGGAGCAGACTTTTAAAAGTCCTGATTTTGTGCTCCGCCGCTTGCCGGGAGCCGGCCCCTCCCCCTGGGGTCTATCTTCCCGTCGCGTTGGATTCACTTCTCCGCTGGTCCTACCTTTTAGAAAGTGGTTGATTTTCTGTTTCTAGAATTGTTGTTTTTCTTCTCTTCGATCTCCTGTTGGATTCGTAGGTATTCGGAATGGTTTGATAGTCTATCTAGCTGATCTCCTGCTGTCTGATATCGTCTCAGCCTGCTACTTCTCTGCCATCTTGACTCCTCCAAAAGCTTTTCTTTTTATATACTGGCAGGTTTTTAAAACTGAAAACAAAAGAAGATAGAAAAAATTTGAATGCCATGATTGTTATCTTGCAGAATTCTGCCCCAAGTTAATAAAATAGGAATTTAACTTTGGGACTTTAACAAGGCATTGCCTGAACTTTCGTCCTTAGTTTCACCTGATAGCAAAGTAGGTGAGAGAGGTTATCACACTTCCATATGATAATAACAAAGCTCTGAGTCAGGCCTGTATGTACTATTATACATACTATTCTATCTGCCATTAGCAACCCCCCCCACCGCAGTCCTGGATGCTTCTAAGACTTTCTCTTTATATTTGGGTCTCAGCAGGTTTAGTAGGAGGAACTTTGGCGGATTTGCTTTGTGTTTCCCTTAGTTGTGATTCATACAGCTTCTTAGCTCTATATCTTGAATCCATTTCGGCCTCCTGGTGACTGTCTTTGTGGCTGTTGCTACTTTCTCCCCTTCTCTTCTTTTGGGATTTCAGTCTCACATTAGTACTCTCATCTGTGCTTAATGTGCCACCTCAGCTCTGTTCCGTGTTTTCAGTTCCTTTTTTTCCCTCTCTGCTTCTATTCAGGTCTATCCTACTCCACTTGTGCTGTGTCTCACCTGCTGATAAACCCATGTATTGAATTATTAATTTCAATTATTATTATATCAATTATATATAGATTCTAGGTATCTGATAACATTGTCTATTTTTAATCTGTTTTCTTGAACATTGTGATTGTAATTCTATTAAAATTCCTTTTTGATAATTACAATATGTAGATCACCTGTGGGTCAGTATATTATCTGGTTTTTCTCTTAGTTTTTGGTCATCTATTCTTGTTTTCTGTCATGCTTTGTAATTGTCTATTAAGTACCTGACATCATATGTGAAAAATTGTGGTGTCTCTGGATACTGTTATCTTCCTTAAGAGAAGACTGACATTTTTTTCTGGTGGACAGTTGAATAAGTCTGTGCCCCTAGATCCAGTCAACAATGATGATGACTGGATTGGGGTTTCAGGCTTTTCTGTTTCTGTGTACCTGACTCCTAAGGCATAGCCCATCAAGGGTCTTACCTGAAAGCCAGGGCTCCTGGTCCATGTCAGACCCTAAATTTCAAGTTCAGGCAGAGTGGGATTGACAAAAACTTCTTAACTTTTTAGCCTCTTGACAGTGGCTTGTTTTCTCCTCCTTTACAACTCCTATATTTACAACTCATAAAAAAAAATTCAGCAAATGCCTTGAATGCAAAGTCTGAGCAGCATATTTGGTTCATGTTCCTGAGGTTCCCTTTTCTCTGGGATATTGTCTGCTCAAGTCCTGGCTGCAGTGGTGGTCTGACCTCCATGTTCTGTCTCCTCAACCCAGGGAGACTGCTCCAGGCTATGGGCTGTATCTGTCTGCTTACCTCTTCTTCCCCTACCCTTCCTCTCCTCCACTTCCTCCTCCTTTTCCTTCTTCTCTCCCTCCCTCCTTCTTCATTTTTAGTCCAGCTTTTGTAGTTGCTCTCAGTGGGGGACTTAGTGTGATATTGCCCTTACATTTTGGAATTATTTTATAATCTGAGGGTTCTCATGAATGCCATACATATGAAAGTATTGTTTATTCAGAACAAGGTTTTACTTCAAGCAAAGATGGTATGCACATATTTTAACTGTTTTGAGGTAAAAAAAAATTTCTGCTGATTGCCAGAAGTGGGGGTTAGGAGTAGAATGAAATGGGTGAAGGGAGTCAAAAAGTGCAAAGTTTCAGTTATAAAACAAGTCATAGGAATATAATGTACAAAATGGTGACTATGAATAATAATACTTTATTGAATATTTGGAAGCCACTAAGAGAGTAGACATTAAAAGTTCTCATCACAAGGGAAAAGTTTCCTAGCAAAATAGATACAACTGACCCTTGAGCAATATGGGTTTAAACTCTGCAGGTCCACTTAAATGTGGATTTTTGTCAGCAAATGTACTGGAATTTTTTTTTTATAGATTTGAAATAATTTGAAAAATCTGGTTGACAAACTGTGTAACCTAGAAGTACCAAAAAAATTAAGAAAAAGTTCTTTATTACTGAAAGAATATAGCACATAATACCCATAAAATACAAAATAGATGTTATTTGACTATATTATTGGTAAGGCTTCTGGTCAACTGTAGGATATTAGTAATTATGTTCTGGGGGGAGTGAAAATTTATAGGCAGATTTTTAACCATGTGTGTTGGGGGTAGGGAGGGTTGGTATCTCTAACCTGCACATTGTTCAAGGGTCAACTGTAGATACAGAGTGGAAGAAATCACTTATGAACATAGATACGAAAATGCTAAACAAAATATTATCAAATTGCATCCTTTAAGGTTTTTTTTTTTTAAAAATCACAACTTAGCTGGAATTCCTTATTCTAGGAATTTAGTTTAGCTTAAGAAAATCTTTTTTGTAATTTACTCATATTCACAATTAAATTTGAAAACCACATTTTTATCTCAACTGATACAGGAAAGTATATAACAAAATTGAACTTTCATTCACTAAAAGCTTCTTAACAATAATGGAGCATTTCTAATCTGATAAGGTATAGCTAACAAAAATGTTCAGCAAATATCATATTTAACTGTGACACTTAAACAAAATTTCCATTAAATGCAAAACAATTAATTACCTAAAAATAAGAAATAAAACAGTCCCACTTACAATAGCATCAAAACAATAAAATAGTTCAGAATAAACTTAACCTAAGGAAGTGGAAGGTCTATACACCAAAAACTATAAGACTTTGATGAGAGAAATTAAAGAATACACAAACAAATGGAAAGATACTTCATGCTCATTGATGAAAGAATTAATGGGTCCATATTACCCAAAACTATCTGTAGATTCAGTACAATCCTTATGAAGATTCCAATGGCATTTTTTACAGAAATAGAAAAAAATAGTCCTAAAAATCATATGTAACCACAAAAGAGCTCAAATAGAACAATCTTGAGAAGGAAGAACAAAGCTGGAGGCATCACACTGTCTGATTTCAAATTATATTACAAAGTTATAGTAAACAAAACAACATGACATTGGTGTAAAGCACACATACCAATGGAACAGAATTGAGAACCCAGAAATAAACCCTCATGTATATAGGCAACTAATATTTCTCAAGGGAGTCGAGAACATTCAGTGGAGAAAAGATGGTCTTTAATAAATTGTGCTAGGAAAGTTGGATATTAACGTGTAAAAAATGAAGTTAGACCCCTGTATTACACCACTCACAAAAATTTACTCAAAATGGATTAAAGACTCAAATATAAGACCTGAAACTGTAAAGCTCCTTGAAGAAAATATAGAGGAAAAAATCTCCTTGATATTAGTCTAGGCAGTGAATTTTTTTTAGATGTGACTCCTAAACAACAACTAACAAAAGTAAAAACAAACAAGTAGGACTACATTAAACTAAAAAACTTATGCACAGCAAAATAAATGCTCAGCCAAAATGAAAAGGCAACCTATGGAATGAGAGAAAATATTGCAAAACAAATGTCTGATAAGGGATAAAGATCTAAAATATATAAGGAACTCATACAACTCAATAGCAAAACCCCCAAATAATCCGATTAGAAATGGGCTAAGTACTTGAATGGATATTTTTTCCAAAGAAAGTATTTAGATGGGCAACAGGTATGTGAAAAGATGCTCAACATCACTAATCACCAGGGAAATGCAAGCCCAAACCACAAATAGGTATCACCTCACATTTATTAGAATGACTATTATCAAGAGGACAGTGGTGCTGATGAGGATGTGGAGAAAAGGAAGCCCTAGTAGACTCTTGGTGGGAATGTGAATCACTACGTACGGCCACTATGGAAAATAGTACAGAACTCCCATGTAAAATTAAATATAGAACTACCACATGATCCAGTAATTCCATTTCTGGATGTATATCCAAAGGAAATGAAATCACTATCTTGAAGTGACATCTGCACCCCCCCATATTTATTGCAGCACTATTTACAAAAGTTAAGACACAGAAACAACCTAAGTGTCCATCCATGAATGAGTAGATGAAGAAGATGTGTGTGTATCCGTGTGTGTGTGTGATGGAATATTATTCAACCATAAAAAAGAAGGAAATGTTACCATTTGCAACAACTTGGATAACTTCGAGGGCATTATGTTAAATGACATAAGTCACACAGAGAAAGACAAACACTCTACAGTCTCATTTATATGTGGAATAGGAAAGAAGAAAACTCAAGGAAACAGAGGACACACTGGTGGTTGCTGGAGGTGAGGGTTGGGTGAAATGGGTGAAGGTGGTCTAAAGGTACAGACGTCCACTTCTGGGGATGGGAGGTACAGTGTGGTGACAGCACTGTATTATGTATTTTAAAGTTACTGAGACAGTAGATCTAAAAATTCCCATCACACGCAGAAAAATTGCAGCTATGTGAAGTGATAAGTATGTTAACTAAACTTAATATGCTAATCATTTCACAGTATATACATTTATCAAATCATTATGTTGGACACCTTAAACTTACACAATATTATAACCAGTTATATCTCAATAAAGCTGGAAGAATATTATAATTATTTTTAGGTTAAAGTCATGATATATACTATTTATATTCATTAGCTTTTCTTTGTTCATTATTAAATATGCTAGAAACTGCATATATTGCTGTGAACTAATTCAGCATAATTCCTGCTCTTGGGTATCTTATAGTCTAGTGGCAGAGCCTTTGTAAATAGTAGTTTTGTGTCTCTTCCCTCTATCTGCAGCTATATATTAATTACAAATTCTAAGTTATACAGAGGAAAAGTAAACATAATTATTAAAAAAGAATAAAAGGGTAAATTTAGGGGAAAGGTTGTAGAAAATGTTCCCCTTTGGAAGTGTCAGTGGGAACCTGCATACTGAAAAGTAATTAACTAGACGAAGAGAAGGGGAAGAGCTTTCTAGAGGAAATAGCATGAGAACCAAGAATACGGGTCATTGGAAAAACTGAGAAATTGTTGAACTGAAGAACTGAGCAAGTGTGGCTTTCAGGAGGGTAGGCCAGGGACAGTGTCATGAGATGAACTTGGTTCTGAGCCTTTTAGGCCACGCGAAGGAATCTGGAATTGTTCTTGAATGCAATTGGAAGCTACTCTAGGGTTTTGAGGAAGCAGGGTTTCGTAGTGTAAAATGCTTGCCCTGGCTGCTGTATGGATAGTGGATTAGGAAGAGCGAGGGTGAAAGCAGGGGCACGAGTCAGGAATCTGTTGCAGGGGTCCAATCAAGGACGTAGTGGGTTGGGCTACAATTAGGACAGAAGGGAGCAAGTAGACAGAAGTAAGATATATTTTGGAATTAGCATGAACAGAGAGGAGGGCTCCCGGATAGCTCAGTTAAGTGTCTGACTCTCAGGTCATGATCTCACGGTTGTGAGATCAAGCCCCATGTCAGGCTCTATTCTGGGCTTAGAGCCTGCTTCAGATTCTCTCTCCCCTGCCACCTCCCCCTGGCTCTTGTGTGCTATCAAAAAAAGAATGAACAGGGGCGACTGGGTGGCTCAGTGGATTAAAGCCTCTGCTTTCGGCTCAGGTCATGATCCCAGAGTCCTGGGATGGAGCCCCACATCGGGTTCTCTGCTCAGTGGGGAGCCTGCTCCCCCCACCTCTGCCTGCCTGTCTGTCTACTTGTGATCTCTGTCAAATAAATAAAATCTTAAAAAAAAAAATGAACAGAAGGGAGTGAGCAAGAGTTGGCATCAGTGGTAATACCCTGTTTTCTGACATGAACATCTGAATGGTCATAGGCACCATTTACTGATATGGAGGACATAGCAGGACGAGAGATTTGGCATGGGCATCAGGAAGTCAGCTTTGGATGTGTTAAACCAATAACACATTTGAGTGCAGAGGTGACTTAGGAAGTTGGATGAATGTGCCTGAAACCCAGAGAGTTTTAGGCAGGTTTAGGTTTAGGCAGAAGATAAAAACAACCATGAGAGTAGATAGGCTTGCTTAGAACAGGGAAAACAAGAGTCAGTCTTTGGGAACATCCTCATGGAACCGTAAGGTAGACTAGTTGGCACTGGCAGAGAGAAGAAAAGAACAGCCAGGAAGGGCGGGGGGAGGTTCCAGGAGAGGCTAGTGGGAGGACGCCAAGAGGAAGTGTTCTGTAAGGAAGGAGGGGGAATGATGGGCCGGATAGACCCTGTCACAAGTCAAGTGAGATGAGGACTCAAAACTGTCCTTGGGATTTGGCAATCAGGGCTTTGGAAAGGAAATCGGAGGTGATCTCAGGAAGAACAGTTTATTTTATTATTTTTGTGCTATGGTGTAATTGACATAAACATTCTACTAGTTTCAGGCGTACATCATGATGATCAGTAGCTGTATGTATTGTGAACTGATCACCACAATAATGTCTAGTTAACATCTGTCACCACACAGAGTTACAGATTGTTTTTCTTGTGATGAGAACTTCTAAGGTTTACTCTCAGCAACTTTCAAATACGGAGTTCAGATTTATGAACTATAGTCACCATGCTGTCCATGACATCCTCATGACTTACTTATTTTTTTTTAAAGATTTAATTTATTTATTTGATAGACAGAGATCACAAGCAGGCAGAGAAGCAGGCAGAGAGAGAGGAGGAAGCAGGCCCCATGCAGCGCAAAGAGCCCGATTCGGGGCTCGATCCTAGGACACCGGGATCATGACCTGAGCTGAAGGTAGAGGCTTTAACCCACTGAGCCACCCAGGCGCCCCATGACTTACTTACTTTATAACTGCAAGTTTGTACCTTCTGACCCCCTTCACTTGTTTCCACTGATGGGTGGATAAAGAAAATATGAAACACACTCTCTTTCTCCCACTCTCTCTCTCAGTGGAATATTATTCATCCACATAAAAGAGGGAGATCTTGCCATTTGCGACATAGATAGACCTTGGGCATGTCAGGCTGAGTGAAAAAGGCCAGACAGGGAAAGACAGATACTGTATATATCTTTTCTATGTGAAATCTAAGAAAAACCCAAACAAATGGAAAATTGAGTTCACAGATGCAGGAAATAGATATAGATTGGTGTTTGCCAGAGGTGAGAGTTGGAGGGCAAGCAACATGAAAGAAAGATCAGTCTGAGTGGAGAGGGAGGCAGGAGTCAGACAGAGGGGCCCAGAGATGAGAAAATGAAGACAGTCAGGGCTGATGCTCTTTGGGAAATGTGTCTGGCAGGGCAAGAGGGTGATGTCTGTTGGCTCTGAGTCAGCATCTCACACAAACACACACACACCCAGAGACAAATGTGAATCCATAGATAATACAGAGATAGTAGGGTCTGCATCCTGGAGAATGGAATCTCTTGTGTCTTGCTTGTGTCTTAGAGTACAGGCAAAGCTACCCCCAAATACAATGACTTAAATAAAAGTTAATTTTTTTCACGTAAAATGCAGATGTTGATGCTTCACCCAAAATGCAAGAGAAGCTAGGAAAACACATGTCTCCTGACACTTGGGCGGTAGCATCATAAGTGGTAGATTCCCAAGCGTAGGGAGGGTGTACACAAAGTCCTAAAGCATGACCCAGGTCCAGTGCGATTATCCTAACGTCCTTTCAGCTGGCAGCATGCTCAGCTGGCTCACCAAATAAGGACTGGGCTTTTGAGAGAGTTAACGTTAGAAATGATAAATTCTTATTCTGAACATCAGGGGCAAAGAGGCTAGCTGGGGGACTAGAATCTTAGGGCAGCATTTGCAGCCTGCATACACCTGCTGCCTCTGAGGCAGCCAGTGCACCCCACCCACCCCGATCTGAAAAGACTGTGGCTGATCTGGAACCCACCCCAGCCCCAGGGCTGAGTGAAAGCCGAGGAGGGCTGTGACATAATTTTTTCCACTGCTCCATTCAGTGCAACCAAACCTACAGGATCTAGTTATCTTGCATGCCAGCTAGCTCTTCATTTTACTTTGGAGTTAGCTGTAGCAGACTCCTAGGATGTCAGTCGGTTTAAGTCGTTGGCTGAGATTGCTTGAGGATTTGTTTATATCATCTTGATGCACCACCCTCATTTGCTAGTTACAGACTCAAAGTGTTCACATCAGCATCTGCTTCTCCTTCTCCTCCTTCTTTTCTTTCTTTTTTTTTAAATGAACAAATGGGGAGGAGGGTCAGAGAGAGGGAGAAGCAGACCCTCTGCTGAGCAAGGAGCCCAATGCGGGGCTTGATCCCAAGACCCTGAGATCACGACCTGAGCCAAAGGCAGACGCTCAAATGACTGAGCCACCCAGGCGCCCCCGGCTTCATTTTCATACTCAAATCAGACAGCTAGGAAGTGGCAGAGCGTGTACCCTGCTTTGTTCCTTGTGATTTCAAAGGGAAAGTTTGTCTCACTCATCTTGTGTTTTCATTGCCTGTCACGGTGACCTGATACCCAGCAGAAGCTGCAGGTGGTGGGAGATGCCCACTGAGATCTTTGTGGGCTCCTCACCCTGGCCCCAACAGTTGGGCTAGTATCCCGTAGAGAGCAGAGTCTAAGTGCTCCAGTTCCACGCACAGCCTCTGTTCTGTTTCCTGGTGTGAGAAGGACACTTGTTTGGCCAACTTTTACCAGTGTCTTCTAAGAGGAGACCCAGGATCAAGAAGGAGGTAGGCTTCTGCCTATAGCCCTTATGAATAAAAGCAGCTCCTTCTCTCTTTCTACGGAGAGAAATCTCTCCGGGAGAGATTTCTGGGAGATCTCTCTCTGGGAGATCAGAGAGGCTAATGGGGTTTGGAGGTTGCCATGTTTCTGAGCCCAGGTGAAGGAGAGGGGCAGGAGGATTGCTCATACAATTCTTGAGGTCCACAAGAAGTAGACACTGTGGGTTCCTTATTGGATGCCTGCCGAGTTGTAGGACTTGCTGATCTGCCTGGTGCTGACGGAGCACAAAGAAGACCACTGGTGAAAGAGGATATGGTGGTGTAACCAGTTGTAGAGGAAACAAGGCCGTTTCCTCAAATTCATGGATTTTGAGAAATATGCGAACAGCATCTCCCTCCTGAGCAGGCCAGTATTGATCCTGGCTCACACAGGGAAACTAGCTTGGGTCACCAGGTGGGCTAAAAAGGCTCTCCTATCAATGCCAGGTGACAGGGTGCTGCCAGCTAGGAGACAGTTGGAAGATGCAATTAGATCTAACAACAGACCACCAACCCCCCGTGTTCCTGCTCAGGACAGAAACCCCTGCCAGCAAGGTTTGTTTGGGTCTCCGCCTCTCCATCTGGATCAGCTGCAACTGGGGTCAGTCATTAAAAGAGTAGGCTACCAGCAAAGAAAACAACAATGAATGACAGAGGAGAAAGAAGTCTCCCCCAAGCTTTTTTTTTTTTTTTTAAAGATTTTATTTATTTATTTGACAGAGATCACAGCTAGGCAGAGAGGCAGGCAGAGAGAGAGGAAGGGAAGCAGGCTCCTTGCTGAGCAGAGAGCCCGATGTGGGGCTCGATCCCAGGACACTGGGATCATGACCTGAGCCGAAGGCAGAGGCTTTAACCCACTGAGCCACCCAGGCGCCCCTATGCCAAGCTTTTATCTGCTCTGTCCTCTGGGGAGTGAAGCCAGGCAAGAGGGCGGGAACATGGGGGGCAGACAGCACTCACTTTCTTTCCTCCTCCCATCAATCTCTTTCCTCCCAAGCCCCTGGAACCAGCAGCTTGGCCTGCTCTGCTGGGAGGAGGGGATCCCAGAATGGATGAGGTTGAAATGTTGCATGGACTTAAATCTTTTTATTATGAAAAATATTCAAATATATGCAAAAGTAGAATGTAGTGAACTCTCACGAGTTCACCAAACTCCAATGAGTATCAACATTTTGCCAGTCTTATTTCACACATCCTTCCCTGACTTTTATTTTATTAAAAACATTTTTTTGGTCAGACTGTTTTAAAGCAAATCCTAGCCCTTGTGTCCTTTCACATGCAAATACTTTTGGGTATATTTCTCGCAGATAGAGACTCCCCCACTCCCACCCCACAAAACCATTATGCCAGTATGGGTTTCTAACAAAATTAATATTAATTCCTTACTACCATACAGCATCCAGTCCACATTCAAATTTCCCCAGTTGTTTCAGGGGTACCTTTTCACAGTTGTTTTTCAAATTTGTATATAAGCAAGGCCTGCATTTTGCATTTGGGTATCTGGTGTTTTGTGAGTCTCTTTTATTATATTTCCCCCTATTTCACTTTCTTTCCTGCTCATGACATTTATTTGTTAGAGAAGCAGTTTCATTTGTCCTATAAGAAGTTTCACCGTCTTGACTTCTTACTTTCTAATGGTGACAAATAACTTGTTTCTCTATCCCTAGTATTATCTAGAAGGCAGTAAGTAGGTAGATTGAGAAACTTGATTAGATTCAGATGAATGATTTTTAGACAAGAGTACTTGGTAGGTGGTGTTGTATATGCTGCACTACTTTAATAACCCAGAGTGATCAAATGTTTTGGGATGGGCTGAGAATAAAAGTCACTAGCTTCCCAGGGGGAGGAAGGGTACAGAGTGCGCAGCTGGTGGTAGCAGTTGCTGGGAAAAATAAAGCCACTGTGTTTATTTCTCAATCAGTTGAGCGTCTTTGGCCACTCCAATAATACAGGCGAGTTGTGATGGAACTTTAAAATTGCCTTTTCCACTAGGGATCCAAATTCAATAGACATATTGGCAGACAAGGCAATTTTGAAAACCAGCCCCACAGCTCCAAACCGGTCAAACTAAGGAGAGGAGGGAGGGTTGTGGATGCAACCGGCTGTCTGCCGCAGCCCTGGGCCGGGCAGCGTGGTGGGGCCCTGAACTTCAGGTGGCCTGAGGAGGGCTGGCTGGCAGCTTTGGGCTTTGCCCTGTACTCTGTGTTTGTTGAATCAAGAGAGGTTAAATGATTATTATTTGTTCGCCAGAGGTAAACCACACATGGGAGAACAGCGTGTCTTCTTGGATTCTGTCAGATAAATTGGGCCCTGAAGAGGGCCCCTAGGAGCAAGAGGCTGGAAACAGATACCAGACCCTATGGTGTTTCAGAGGTTGATGGCACTGAGTCAGGTTCACCCAGGTCAAGGGAGAGAGGTTTCCAGCAATGAGAATCTCCCAAGAACCCCCTAAACAACCCATATAGGAAGAATGAGCTTTAGGTATCTGGCAGGCTCAGGAATGGATGCAACCGCTGACGGAACCAGTTTAGTACGAACTTTCTTATTGCTTTTTCTTCTTCCTTCCTTGTATCCCAGCACATGAGGGGATCAGCAGCTGTAAAGAAGAAAGCCTGATCCACCCCCCCTCTCAAGACTATGTGTCTGAATCCAGCCTAGTCCTGGAAATGGGGGTTAGAATCTAAGTCAGAATTATGGAGTATGAATTATTAAAAGGGATTGGGAAAAGGGCACCAGGGTGGCTCAGTTGTCAGAGCACCTGACTCTTGATTTCAGCGAAGGTCATGATCTCAGTGTTGTGAGATGGAGCCCCTCCTTAGGCTCCATGCCCAGCGGGGAGCTGCTTAAGATTCTCTCTCTCGGAACGCCTGGGTGGTTCAGTTGGTTAAGCGGCTGCCTTCAGCTCGGGTCATGATCCTAGCGTCCTGGGATCGAGTCCCACATCGGGCTCCTTGCTCGGCAGGGAGCCTGCTTCTCCCTCTGCCTCTGCCTGCCTTTCTGTCTGCCTGTGCTCACTCCCGCTCTCTCTCTCTCTCTCTCTCTCTCTCTCTCTGACAAAAATAAATAAATAAAATCTTTAAAAAAAATTAAAAAAAAAAAGTTTCTCTCTCTCTTCCTCTCCCTCTGCCCCCTCCCCACTTCTTTAAAAAAAAACAAAAAGGGATTGGGAAGTCTAATCTCTGAATTAAGATGGTTTTGTGACTCTCAGTGAGGTAGTAGTGAACGGAGAGGATCTGGCCGTTGTCCAGATTTTCCTCAGGAGCAAGGGAAGTCCACCTCCCCCTGACCGATTTTTAAAAGGGAAGAGGGGGTTTTGTTTTGATCCCATTCTATAGTTGTGCTTGTTCAACCCACTAGCTGCCCAGGCAGTCAACATTAGACTGAAGGAGTGGGTAAGGGCTAATTTGCTGGGTCTGGCTAGGTGAAAGGAGGATGGACCGAGCTGACTTCGTCTTTTTCATGTCTTGAAATCAAAGTAAAACCTCAGAACACTGACGGAGGTAGGAGTACATACTGTTCCATGACCTGCTGGTGGGAGGTGCAGACCTGCTTTTTGTTCATTTCATCCCGCATCCTCTGTATTCCTCATCTAGGGTCATTTCCACAGGCTGTAACAGATACAATTTTGTCTTTAAATCCCTTGAATTGTCTGTCTTCTTGCTTTCTATTTTTTTTAAAGGATTTTATTTATTTATTTGACAGAGAGAGACAGCAAGAGAGGGAACACAAGCAGAGGGAGTGGGAGAGGGAGAAACAGGCTCCCCGCTGAGCAGAGAGTCCAATTCTGGGCTTGATCCCAGGACCTTGGGATCATGACCAGAGCTGAAGGCAGATGCTTAACGACTGAGCCACCCAGGTGCACCTGTCTTCTTGCTTTATAAATATGATTTTTAGGGCCATGGCAGTTTTCTAGAGAAAGTACTCCACTGTATCTCATTTCAAGTTGCTTATGTTAACCTGGACAGAATGAAACATAGTGTCATTTGTTATTTATGCATGTCAGTGAAAATTAGGGTGGATTTGTCATAAATGACCTCAAATAATAAAATGTTAAGTTGTGTAAACATTTAAGAGTCCTTATGAAATGTTGTTTTTAGCATTTGCTACCCAGTTTCCTTCCTTTGCTTAGGAAGTGTGCCTTGCAACTTTGGCAACTTGAGATTATCCACCCAAAGGGTAAAATTATTTATTTGTAGTTGGATAAATACAATTAATGTGACCTGTTGAAATAATATATTGTATTTGCTGAATTAAAACTTATTCTTTGTGAGTAATACGTATACATAAGTGATTCTTTTGCTGACCAAAGAAGACTTTGTCCTTTTGATGTTTGGATCTTAATCATCAGTAAGGCTCTTTCCCAGAAGGGATTCTTGAATCTTCTTGCTTTTTTTTTTCTTTCCTTTCTTGACTACCTGTGTTAACCTCTTCTGAAAATTACTGAGATTTTTCTCTTAGAATCAGTGGTAAACCTAAAATGCTACTCTTCTTTTACTACATCATATCTATGAACAATGACAAGAAAGGAGAAAATTAATGGCATGAATTTCAAAGTTTTTATCTCTTTCATCAGGGAAGATAGGTAAACATTTACGTCTTCTGGGAAACAGCTCTACAATTCAATGACAGTGGGGAGATGGAACTCTAAAATTAAAAAAGCATGTGAACATATGATTATTATTTTAAGGGGAAGTATTTCTATTCTTATTGCTGCTATTTATGAAGAAAACACTTGATGGTAGATGATTTATCTAGCCATTTAAAATACGAAATTACAATGTGACATATGATGATAACTGTGTTCCCATTCAGGTGGAAAGTCAATTAAAGGGAAAAATAATGTAATGACTTGTTTGTTGGTGAAAATAAAGCAGGCAGTTTTAATCTATATATTTTGAAATGAATCCAGTTTATCCAGGCCCCACAGAAAACTTACAGTATTTTCATCCAAGATATTCAGATATCTTGTAAATTAGCTTTTCAGGCCGCCATTGTCTTGTCACAAAAAGAACAAAGGTTTCTATTCCTAGTTTGCTGATGGACTTTAGGTTTGCTTTAAAGCTCTCTAAAAAGTCAGTGGCTAAAATAGCTGAAGCCATTTTCCATGGGCTTCCATTGTGAAAGCTGAAGGTAATACATTTCTCTGTGGCTTTTCAATAGGATTTTTTTCAGATAGTGCTAATTTTCATCTGGCATTACTTAAAAAAAACACAAAAACTTCCTGTTTTAATCATTAACTTAAAATATGTTTATTACTTCTTTGCGTATATATTGAATTTTACTCACTGGGCCAGTATTAAAATTTACGGGAACATTGGAAATATTTTCTATCTGGGAAAGGGAGGGGTTAATCATCATCAGTTGGAAGCACGGTTTGGTAAGAAACGAAACTACTCCTACAAAATAAAAATATGCCTCAGTGTTCGGTCCTTGTAGTAGTGCAAATCCATATTAGCCACAGGAGTCCATGAAGAAAGATGGCAGCTGACAGTGACTTCTCCTGGTTATGATTTCTGACTGCTCTTAACAGCTTTTTGTACTTGTGCCGTGTAGACAGATACCAGATTTATGTCAGTAATAATTCTCAAGTGCTTCTCATGCTAGACTTCCATGACTCCCTGCATAACAGACCTTTAGCTAGGGACCAGCTCATGTAAGACAGAGGGTTTAGCAAATGAGGGTCTTATGCATATCAAATGTAGAGCTTTAAGAATCAGAGACATCTCTGTACCTGTCTGTCTTATTAAATTACTGGAATCCTCAGGGATAGTGTGAGCTACAGCCGTAAACCCTGCCATGAAGTTGGAAGTACTACTCATTTCTGTGCCTGTCCTTATTACCTCTTGCTCTCTGTTTATGTCTAGATTTTGATTAGGGCTCCTTTTAGATGTTAATGAGGAACAAACTGTTGAGACAGTCTGTATCTGTGTAGGGGAGATAAGAGCTGTTCCCCATATGATTGGTTGGTGTTTTTTCAAGTGTTCAGACATTGAAATTATAGCCAACAGCAATGATATGCTTAAAGAAAATGGGCTTCCCTTAATTAAAACGATTAAAACAAATACTAAGCATTGGAAAACAGCCAACTTTTTTTCTTTTTTACCTTTTTAATAAGGCATAATTTATATAGATACATACAAGGTACACAAATCTTAAGTGTAGAGCTCAGTGAAGTTTACATATGAATATAGCTGTATAATCACTTCCCAGATCAATACTTAGAACACACCTAGCACCCCAGAAGGCTTCCTATCTACCCCTCTTTCACAGTTAATACCTCCTCCCCGCAAAATAACCACTATTTGGACCTCTGATCTAATCCAACATCTGGGATGAGTTTCGCCTGGTTTTGAACTTCACATAAAAGGCATGATAAGATGTTGTGCCCGTCAGAGTGATTATGTGCTGCTGTGTATGGCAGTGGTTTGTTCCTTTTTGGTGTTGGGTAATATTCTATTGTATGACTATACTACAATTTATCAATTCTACTGTTGATGGACAATTTTGTGTTCTGTAATTTTGGGCTATTACGAACAAAGCTTTTCTATGAATAAATATCCTTGTATGTGTTTTCTGGGGGATATCAATTCTTGAATTACTGGGTCATAGAGCAGGCCTATGTTTATCTCTAGAATACACTAATCAACAGTTTTCCAAATTGGTTGTGTCAGTTTAGACTCCCACCAGCAATAGATGTCAGTTCCAGTTGCTTCACATCTTTGGCAACACTTGGTATTGTCAGCAACCAACTTAAAATTAAAAAAAAAAATGCTAGCTCCAGTTTAAAAATGCAATTTTTATATTCCCCAGAACTCAGTTACTTGTTTTGAAATGAATTTTTAATTCATCAAGTGATACTACTGAGTGCCTGCTGGATTCAAAGTGCTTTATTTGTGCTCTGGAGTCTGTAAGAGAATTAAACTCAACCCTGCTTTTATGGGTTTACCATAGCCTGCCAGGGTGCTATAGAGAACAGGTCATAAGCCATGCAAGTCAGGGTATGAAAAAGTACCATCATCCAATAGTCTCTTCAACATGTCTTGATAGCAGAACTGTGTTCTCAGCTAAATTTTCAGATGCATTTGCTTTTTCTAGTGTCTTCTCACTTTTCCTGTAACACTGCAATGTCATTAGCTCTGTACTTTCCAGGATACCTCGCCATGCCAGCCCATCTGGCTAATGGTAGCGCCGTGTACTCTGGATCTGTCTCCCTCAAAGTACTGTGCCTTCCCCCTCTGTTATCAGAAGATTCCCCCAAATCTTGCTTGTGAGTCACGAAAATTAAGTTTGGTGTTAAAATTGGATAATGGCACCTTTATGTTACCTCCTCTAAGAAGTGTTTTCCTTTTGAAAATGGATTCCAGGTGACATAGTGTCTTAGCTCAAAGGAATTAACCATCGATGCTTGGACTTTTGATGTTTTCAGGCTAATGGAAAATTTTGAGAAGTATACGTGATAAATTTTACATTAAGGGAAGCTGTCCATTCCATCTACATTTAAAGGAGGCTCTAACAAGGGAATGACTAAAAAACAAGGCAGAAATTCTAAATAATTCCTGTGCAAGGATGAATTGACCTTGGTATATATCCAATGGTTTGGACCACTTACTCTAAATGGATTGGCTGAGTGCTGATGTGCTGAAGTTTTATAAATATCCAGAAAATGCCAAGTTTTATAAATATCCAGAAAATGCCACCTTAGATCTTACATTCTAACAACTTTTCTATATACTTATTATAACATTAAAGGACTTAATGTCTTTTTGTTTTTCACTATTATTATAGAAACAGTGTGGAAATTCAAATGTCTCTTCAATGTTTGCTTAAGACATGGGATAATGACAAGAATTCCAGTCTACCCCCAGAACCTACATTGCACTCTCTGATCAGAATTCTTACACGACATATCAAGGCAGCTCTAGATTTCAAAAAGCATTGTTTGGGGGTACCTGGGTGGCTCAGTCAGTTAAGTGTCTTACTCTTGATTTCAGCTCAGGTCGTGATCTCAAGGTCATGAGATTGAGCCCTGTAGAACCTGCTTAAGATTCTTTCTTTCTCTCTCTCCCTCTGTCTTCCCTGCTCCCAACCCTGCTCATGTGCATGCTCTCCTTCTGTCTCAAAAAAACAAAAACCACCCCCCCCAAAAAAAACCCTGAAAGCACTGGTTGGATGAGAAGATATGGTGATAACTGTATTCAGTTTATTTTTCTTTCATTTGTTGAAACTAAAACCTATCCATACACCTGAGTTACTTTTAGAAAACCAAGTCTTATTGTGTAATTTTCCTAGTTACTGGTTTTACACATCTTTTGTTAAATCCATTTCTAGGTACTTTTGTATTTTTTTTTTTTTGTATTTTAGATAATATAGTCAATGCTATCTTCTTATTAATATTTTCTGTTTGTGCTGGTAGATTGAAATACAATTGATTTTTCCATATTGAGTTTTGTATCTAGCAACCTTGTTAAGTGCTCCTATTTATTGTTATATTTTATCTGTGTTTTCTTCTGGCCTTTTTAGAGATATAATCACACATCAGTAAATAATGACTATTTTATTTCTTCTTTGCAATTCCTTATAATGTTTCTTTCTTTCTTTTTTTGGGTGCTACTGTGCAGGCTTGGATCTTGAGTACAATGTTGAAGGGAGTGGTCATGGGCATCCTTATCTTATTCCTGATCCCAAAGGGAACACTTTTAACATTTCACTAGGAAGTATGATGCCTGTGGTGGGATTTTACAAATACCAAGATTAAGGAAGTTGCCTCTTATTCCGGTTGTTAAAAGTTTTGGTCCTGATGGACACACTTTCTCTTTGTCTGTCACACTGTCTCTTTAATGGGAAGATGGCAGTACTGACCCACACTCATTAAGGCATGATGTTTTAGATTGTTATTACCTGGGATGGGTTCCAGGCAGATCCTTTCACTCCTTGTCTTGGTTGACTGATGCTGGAAGAATTGATGTTTACCATTCCCTAAGGCTTCCTTTTTGTGCTGGTGGAAATTTGGTTCTGAGCAAAGAACTGGCTTCTTATCATCACATTACATAAATTTGGGGTTTTGTTTGTAATTTTTTTCCTACATCAAGCTGAGGGTTGAGACTGTTGAGTTGCAACAGTCTATCGTCCAACCCCATATTGCACATTAGCCTTAAAGGTGACCAGATGTTTGCATGTCATCAGAGAAGACTCACTCCTGTTCCTGGAAAAAGAACAGAGTATAGGGGAATTGAAAATGTCATTCTCACCCTTCTGTGGACAACACATTGCTGTGCAAAGGGCTCTGAGCCAGAATGGAGATACCTGAGATCCAAATGGCTCTCATGCTAAGGGCCTCACTCTTGCAAACCTTTGTGTTCCCTTTCTTAGAAGGAGAGTTCGTAGTAACTATTCTTCAAAGGGCTATTTTTGCTTAAAGACTATAGATCTTTGAATGGTAGTCCATTATCATCCTTTTCCTCATTATCTCTACAAGGATTCCTGTAAGAATTTTCATCTTATCTTTCCAGATGGGAAATTACCTTACAGAAACAGCAGGTTGAGTAGCTTTAAATCCTAATGAGAATGGAGAATTGTGATGTAGATCTGTCTTGCAAAATGGAGATTAAATATATTTCAATTATATTTATTTAAAATGTAGATGTTAAAGAAATGGATTTACCTTGAAACAAAAATTTGTTCTTAATAGAGGTCAAATTTCTCATGCCATGCTCTCATAAGGTCTAGCATATGTTAATTCAGTGAAGTGTATATTAGTTTCCTGTGGCTGTTGTAACAAAGGACCACAGACTAGGAAACTTAAAACTGTAGAAATTCATTCTCTCACAGTTCTGGAGGCCAGAAGTCTAAAATCAAGGTGTCAGCAGAGCTGTGCTTCCTCTGAAGGAGAATCCTAGAGAAGGTTCCAGGCAGAATCCATTTCTTGCCTCTTGTAGCTTCTAGAAGTTCTGGGCATTCATTTGCTTTTGCCCATATCACTCCAGGCTCCGCCTCCTTGATCACATTGCCTTTCTTTCTTTTGTGTCAGCATTTGCTCTGTCTCTCTCTTGAAGGATACATGGGATTGTATTTAGGACCTACCCAGACAATCCAGGATAAGCTCTTCCTTGAGAGATCATTATCGTCATATCTTTTGCCACAGAAGGTAATATTCACTCTCTGTGCATGTGAGGTAGTGTTCAGAGATCCTGGGGATTAGGATGTGGATACATCTTTTTGGAGATCATCATTCAGCTCATTAAAAATAGAAGTTATTTTTTGATCGTGATTATTTTCTCCCTATCACTACAAATGGGCACCTAAAGACTAGATCAGCCTTCTGTTTCTTTAATGTGTGAATAGAGGTGCCTCTACTTTTAGTATCCAAAATGTGGAGCTAGAGAAAATAATATTTGAGTATCTCTCATTTATCCTTTGGACTTCGTTTATTTTCACTGAAACTGATTATTAGAGAAACTTGAGTTTGAAAGATATCTCTAATGACCTGATTATATGCATGAGTGCCATAAATATAGGTTAAAAGATTGAATTTAAAAATTTTACATGATATCGAAAAATGTAGTGGTCATAGTCTGGCAGGAAAGCAGTAATGCTAGGTTACCTAGACAGGTAACAGTTTATGTCAGAGGAGAATGAAAGGATGCTTTATTTTAAATTTTGTCGTTCTGAGAGTCAGCTAGACTGGCCATCTTGTTGTATGATGTTTACCAATTTTAGAACTGTTCTGAAAGTTGGATTTTAGTCTTTAGAGCAGCTTTAATTTTATTTTCTCTATATAGGTTAAGGAAAGGATATTTACAGTAAGGATGACCATAACCTTTCAAGTTGAGCCAAATTTGTAATGTAATGGTTATTTTTAGTTCCTGAAATGGAATGGATTCATCGAGGTCCTCCTGCATGCATAGCGGAGCTCAGCATGATAGATGGAGATGACCTGCATATGTTCCCTTGCTTATCACTTATTTATTCCACAAATACTTACTGAATGCTTGCTGTGTGCCAGGTGCTGTTCCAGGAGCTTGGGAATCTGTGATGAACAACACAGATAAGGATTTTACTTTCATGAATTTCTGTTCCAGTGAGGAGAATAGATAATAAACAGGAGAGATGTTGGAGAATGTGAGTGCCAAGCACAGAATTAAAATAAGATATGCTACGTAAAGATCAGTGGTTTCTTTTGATTGGGTGATCCGAGAAAGCTTCTTTAAGAAATTGATATTTCAGATGAGTTCGGATAGGTGTGAAGGAGTGAACATTACAGGGTGGGCTAGAGAAGGTGCAGAAACACACAGGGTGGTAGAAACACTTCTTGCAAAGGCCCCCAGGAAAGAATGGCCCCCTCAAAAGAATATTTTGAGGAACAAAAAACAAAGCACAGTAGGTGAGGTGTCTGTGGGAGGGAGATGAGGTCAAAGGAGTTAGGGTCAGTCACCTAGTTGTGTGGTTCTTAGCCCCAGGTTTCATGTTCAGAATGTCTGCAGGAGCTCAAAAATTTACCTGGCTCTCACCCCAGCCAAATTAAACTGGCATCTCTTTTGTTGTTGCTGTTGTTTTGTTTTATTTTGTTCCTAAGGGGATTGTAATCTATTATGCAGCCAAGATGGTACTTCAGGCTTTTGAAAAGGTAAGGAATTTTATCTTAAAATCAATGGATTATCAGTGGAATCCTTTAACAAAGGCAACCATAGGTTTGACTTTTATGTTTTTAAAAGGTCTCCTGGCTTCTTTTGTGGCAAAGGGGTTAGAAGAGTGGGGGGGGGCACAAAACAAGGGGGTCCTCAGGAGGATGCCCTGATCCTGGGGTGGGACTGGAGAGAAGTGCTCAGCTGGGCCGCATTCTGGAGAGGGCACTGACAGGTCTGTGGAGAGATTCCATGAGGCCCAGAGAGAAAGCAAGCATCACACCGGACTTCTAACGTTTTGGTCTGAGCAACCAGGTGGAGGGTAGATCCATACACTGAGACAGGGATGCCCGAGCTTGGGGAGGAAAATTAAGAGTTTGCCAGTAGATGTGCTACTTTAAAATGTTGTAAGCAAAGTTTCAGTGTAGGCTTGTGGGTGCACGGAACACAGAAGGGTCCCATCAGGATGGGAAGTTCTCAGCAGAAGCTGTATTCCTGGAAGGAGCAGGTATAGGGTGAGTAGAGCTGCGGAGACACACCCAGGTTCCAAAGTGGCCAGGCAGGAGGGTGGGGAGGACACTGTGGTAGGAGTCCTGGGCGTGGGGAGCCGTGTGGCCAGGGAAGAGGCTGAGAAGGTGGGTTGGACAGAATGGTTCAAGTCTCTAGGAGTCACTGGGAGTCAGTGAGTATGTGTGAGGTGTACAGGGTTCTAAGCAGACTTATGTGATTAAGAGGCTTGGTCCAGGGACCCTAAATCTTGGATTAAAGGAATGAGTGGAGGGGTAGGGAGAGCACTTAGGAGGCTGCCATGCTGGGTCACTGTAGAACCCACAAATTAGGATCTGATGTAGGGCTGTGGCTGGGGGAATGGCAGAGAGCAGATGGAGTTAAGGGAGAGTCTGGTGATGACTGGCCTGGGCACTTGGGGTGGTACATGGGGAGACTGGGCTTTCAGAGAGCCAGGGCAGAGGTGCTTACCAGTTGCCTCTATATGCTGCAAATGATTTTGTTCTTGTGCTTCTAGGTCGTTACTATTCTGTGGAAAAGGAAAATTCAGAATATTTTGTGTGTGTATGTGTGTGAGCTTAAATCATTGGTATGAAGGGAGCAAGGAAACCTAATTAGAGAACATACTTCAGATGTCCATGAATGTCGTTTTCAAAGTTGCAGATTGAATGAAACGTGTTACATGTTAGAGGCCAAGTTCCACTGGGGTCCCAGCATCGGACTGGGCTGTGGGAGGACTGCAGAGCTCAGGGAGTGACCACAGCCATGTTCCTCCCTGACAGCTCTGGTTTTTCAGGTGAGACCTCAGTGTGGGCCTGGGACCAGCTCTAGCAAGAGGAGCAAAAGGGGCTCAGGAGGGCAGAGGCCTTGGAGTAGAGGACAAAGGGAGGGTGAAGATACTCTAGGGGTCAGGAGTGAGAAATGTGGAAATTAGGGGGCCTCATGCTGGAGGAGCAACCTCTCCTCACCCCACTGGGCTCAGGCCTTCACTTCCCTGCCCCCTTGGCCCCTGCCGGTTTCTCTTCTCCCTGCAGCTATCTGGTGCTTGCATGGGCCTTCCTTACCCTGTTGGCTCACCAAAAGAAGAAGTAGCTTCACAGTGAGCTCTTTTTGCTCATGACCTTGTGACAGTTTCTACTAACAAGGCAAACGGGGTTCAGTCCTTCTCTTTTGTACTCTCTGCCCTTCCCCCCCTTCTGTTTGCCCTTGTAAAGGAAGAGGAGGCTTGCACATGTACTCGGATCGTTGGACCCCAGCACAACGGAGTGAAGTGAACTTCAGCAGCACTTGGAATGGAATTCTTCCCTGGGCTCTGATTTACAGTGGAGGGAGCCCAGTGGGACTGAGAGGAGGGAATAACAGAGTATTCTCCACTCTTACCTTCAGTCTGATTCTTCTCATTCTCCAGTCTTACTGTGCTTGTTTATGATAACATTTATCTACTATATCCCGAAACCAAGCTCTAAAATTTACGTATTTATTTTCAGTCATTTTTATTATAAAATACAACAGATGTGCAAAAGAAGCCCATAGACTGCAATTGTATAGGTTAATGAATAATTAGAAAAGAAACACCTGTGGAATCCAGCACATTGCCAGCCTACCTGAAGCCTCCTCCTGTGGTCGCTTCTGGAATCACATCTCTTCTTCCTCCCCCAGGTAACCAACCACTCTTCTCGTTTTTATGACAATTTTGTTGCTTGAAAAAAGGATCTCGCCAGTCTGTACGTATTATCACTTGGTTTTGCTTGCTTTCGAATCCTCTGTAAATGGAGTCAGACTGTTCTTCTTCTTCTTCTGTGTCTTGCTTCTTTGTTCCACATTTGGTTTCCAAGATGCATTTATTTTGTTGTGCGTAGCTATAGATCGGTACATTCTGCTGCCATATAGTATTTTGTTGAATGGTGATATGATGTTGTGTTTTTCCACTCTTTTTTTTTTTTAATAAATCAGTCTTTTTTTTTTTTTAAGATTTTATTTATTTGACAGAGTGAGAGAGAGATCACAAGTAGGCAGAGAGGCAGGCAGAGAGAGAGGGGGAAGCAGGCTCCCTGCTGAGCCGAGAGCCCGATGTGGGGCTCGATCCCAGGACCCTGAGATCATGACCTGAGCCGAAGGCAAAGGCTTGACCCATTAAGCCACCCAGGCTCCCCGTGTTTTTCCACTTCTTAAGATTGGTAACAATTTGGGGACTACAGAGGACGCAGGGGTGAGCGTTCTTATGCCTGCATCGCGGTGCGTGCTAGCATGACTTTCTCTTTCAGCCTAAGAAAGGGACACGCTGGCTCATGGGATATGCTTCTCTTTACCTCCATTGTGTTTCAGAATTTACATATATCTTGTCAACACTTAGTATTGTCATATCTTTTTTTCCCCCCCTAAACAAGGGTGTGTATTCTTATCTCTTTGTGGTTTTACTTGGCTTTTCACTGTTTACCAGTGAGGTTGCTCACCTTTTCATATATTTATGGTTGTATGGATTTCCTCTTTTTGGTGAAGTGGACCATTTTTGTGTTGTGTTGTCGATCACCTTTGAATTGTTTGCTGAGTTCCTTATACATTCTGGATCCTAGTCTTCTGTTAGTTATACATAGAGCTAATCTCTTCTCTCATTATGTGGCTTATCTAACTCTCCTATGGTGTTTCTTGATAAACAGAAAATTAAACATTTAGTATAGTCAAATTTATAAATCATTTCCTTTATGGCTTGTGCTTTTTGTACCTTGCTTAAAGTACCCTTCCCTATCCCAAGGTCATGAAGATATTTTCTTTCTTTTTCCTTTTTGCTTTTTGACCCTTTTCATCCATTACTCTCACCTCACCTCTGGCAGCCACAGTCTGTTCTCTGTCATGGTGAGCTTGGTTTTTGTATTTTTGTTTTATGTTTATATATCACAATGTCTCCATCCATTCATCTATTGATGACTACTTAGGTTGTTCCCATATCTTGGCAATTATGAATATTGCTGTAATGAACATGGGGGTCCATATATCTTTTTGAGTTAGTAGATTTATTTTTTCAGATATATACCCATAAATAGAATTGCTGGGTCATGTGGTAGTCTATTTTTAATACTTTGAGGAACCTCTGTACTGTTTTCCATAGTGGCTGTACAATTGGCTGTACCAATTTACATTCCCATCAGTAGCACACAAGGGTTCTCCTTTCTCCACTGCTCACGAACACTTGTTATTTCCTTGTTTTTAAAAAAAATTTTTTTTTAATTTTTGCCATTCTGACAGGTGTGAGGTGATATCTCATTGTGATTTGATTTGCAGTTCCCTGATGGTTAATGATGATGCTGAGCATTTTTTCATGTGCTTGTTAACTTAATTATCTGTGTCTTCTTTGGAAAAATGTCTGTTCAGGTCCTTTGACCTTTGTAAAATTAGATTGCTTGGGCGTTGTTTTATTTTTTTTTGCTACTGAGTTGTAAGAGTCCTCTGTATAATTTGTATATTAGCCCCACATCAGGTGTATGATTTGCAAGTATTTACTCCCATTCTATAGATTGCCTTTTGATTTTGTTTATGGTTTTCTTTGCTGTTCAGAAGCTTTTAGTATAGTATAGTCCCACTTAATTTATTTTTGCTTGTATTGCTTTTGCTTTTAGTGTCAGATTTAAAAAATCATTGCCAAGAACTATGTCTG
>ML108938.1:53468-69923 GCA_003697995.1 Taxidea taxus jeffersonii | reverse complement strand
AGCTTTAGGTAGCATAGACATTTTCACAATATTTATTCTTCCAATCCATGAGCATGGAACATTTTTCCATTTCTTTGTGTCTTCCTCAATTTCTTTCATGAGTACTTTATAGTTCTCTGAGTATAGATTCTTTGCCTCTTTGGTGAGGTTTATTCCTAGGTATCTTATGGTTTTGGGTGTAATTGTAAATGGGAAGTTTTATGGTTTTAGGTCTTGCATTTAAGTTTTTAATCCATTTTGAGTTAATATTTATGTGTGGAGTAAGGTAGGGATCCAGTTTCATTCTTTCACATTTTGCCGTCCAGTTTTCCCAAAACCATTTGTTGAAGAGGCTATCATTTCCCCATTTTGTGTTCTTGGCTTCTTTTCATAAATTAATCAACCATATGTGTGTGTGGGTTTATTTCTGAGCTCTCTATTCTATTCCATCGATCTCTGTGTCTGTTTTCAATGCCAATACCATACTTTTCTGATAACTATAGATTTGTAATGTAGTTTGAAAGCAAGGAATGAGGATATTTTCTATATTAAATACTATATTTAATGTATTTTCTGTATTAAATTTAATAAATCAATTTAATATATTTTCTGTATTAAACTTATTTAATAAGCCTTTATTAAACTTATTTAATAAGTTTAAATAAGTTATTGTTCTTTTCTTTGAGAAAGAGAACAATATTGTTTTTTTCTTTGAGTTATTGTTCTTTTCTATTGTTCTTGTTCTTTGAGAGAATTATGACTTGTCCGAGCCCTTTACATTTCCATGTAAAGTTTTAGAAACAAGCTAGTCAAGTTTCATAGCACCCAAATAAAGTTTGGAATTTCATTTGGTGGGATTGCATTGATTCTATGAACTAATTTGGAGACAACAGACATCTTTACACTACTGAGTCTTTCTCTAAGTCTTTTTAAATGTTTTAATAAAAGTCTTAATAATTTTTCCCCCAGATCCACAGAAGTTCTACATATTTTTTGTTAGATTTATTGCTAGGCACCTGGTATTTTTTACATTATTGCAAATTTTACATTATTTACATTTATGCTGCTATATAGAAATGTACTTGATTTTTTCTACATAGCTAATTGATTTTCTGCATCAGAGAACTCTCCTATTCTAACAGCTTGTCTATAAATACCTTTGGGTAGTCTACAAACATAATCATGTCATTTGTGAATAATGGTATCTTTGTTTCTTCCTTTCCCATCCTTGTACCGTTTATTTATTTATGCATACCACCCTGCCTAGGTCTCCAGTTTTCTGTTGAATAGAAGTGCTGAAGGTGATCATCCTTGTCTTCTAATATCAAAGGGATATTCTCTGCATTTAGTATGATGTTTCCCATAGCATTTTTTTGGTGGGTGCAGTAGATAATCTAATAAAGGGAAAGAAGTCATTTTCTATTCCTGCTTTCCTTGGGGTTTGAAATCATGAATATTGAATGTTATTAAATATATTTTCTGCATTTGAGATGATCATCTTTCTGTTTAGACTGTTAATGTAAGAAATTAAGTTCCTGATTTCTGCATGTTAAAGCAACTTATTACCTGGGATAAAATCAACTTGATATTTTATATATTACTGGATTCAGTTTGCTAAAATTTTGAGTGTGCTTTTTGTGTCTGTGTTCATGGAAGAAGTTAGTTTGTGATCTTCCTTTTTCTTACTATCTTTAGTGTTAAAATGCAGCATTGAAATATTTAATTTCATTCTGAAGTTCCTTGAGGGATAAAAATTAAGTGTTTTTGATCTGAAAGGCACCATTGCATTGAAACAGCTATTTACCCTTGCATGTTGTTCAAGGAATCAAATATTTGGAACCTGATTTCTTCTGGAAAATTTCAAATCATGTACAGAATGTTCTAGTTTGGTGAATAATGAGAAAATTCCTTTATGTAAATTGTTTCATGGAAAAAAGAGTTCTTTTAAGAATGTTGGTGACAACGTATGTAATGTCCTCACCTTTGATAAAATAATTTTTAGATAATTAATTTAAAATTTGTTCATTATTCCATTTCAATCTCTAACTGAAGTGTCAGTATAGAAAGAATTTTTCTTGTCTTGGATAACCAGGACACTGGTAATTTGAGAATTGAATCAATAATTGAGTAGTTAATTTGCTAAAAATAGTTTTCATTTTTAGAAGCTAAAGGCAAGTGTTGCAAGTTAAATAAAATCTATGTAAAAGCCACATGATGTAAAATATATAATTTTGATTGATGTTAATATTCTAAATCATATGTATTCCTTTTTCTGCATTAACAATTCTTTTTTTCAAGAGTATTCAGAAACCACTTGGAAATCCTAATATATAACTTGCTTAGCTACAGGGGTTTTGGATCCCTAATTATAAAAACTCAAATTTCTGGGATGCCTGGGTGGCTCAGTTGGTTAAGCATCTGCCTTCAGCTCAGGTCATGATCCCAGGATCCTGGGATTGAGTCCTGCCTTGGGCTTCCTACTCAGGGGGGAGTCTGCTTCTCCCTCTGCCTCTCCCCCAGCTCATGCTTGTTGTCTCTCAAATAAATAAACAAAATCCTTAAAAACAAAAAACAACCACAAAACCTGCCAAAGGGAAAAGGAAAGGGAAAAGAGTCAAGTAATCAGCCTGAGGGCAGGGATCCTACCTAACAGAGTGGGCTGTATAGTTAAGTACATACATATATATGTATATTTTAGTAGTTATACACCTAAGCTATTAATATCACTTACAACAAACATGACGTATACTCATGAAATGGTAGCTTTCCATTTATATTGGTGATAAGCTAAGAGTTTTAGAATGTGAAGAGACATTAGCAACCATGGAATATAATTTCCTTGTCCCAGAGATGAGACCAGTGACTAGCCTAGGATCAGAAAGGTATTTATTGGGACGCCTGGGTGGCTCAGTTGGTTAAGCGTCTGCCTTCAGCTCAGGTCATGATCTCGGGGTCCTGGGATCGAGTGCCACATCAGGCTCCCTAATCGGCGAGGAGCCTGCTTCTCCCTCTGCCTGTTGCTCCCTTGCTTGTGCTCGCTCACTCTCACTCTCTATCTGACAAATAAATAAAATATTTTAAAAAAAGAAAGGCATTTATTATTAGAGTTGAGACTACATTTTCTTTATTCATTCCTTTATTCAACACAAGTTTATTGAGAACCTGATATGTGTGAGATACTATTCTACATACTGGGGATATTGTGGAGAATACTTGAAGTCCTTCCCTCATGGCGTTTGTATTCCAAAGTAGGAAACTGGCAAATAACAAAGAGTTATGTAAAAAAAAATGACAGACATTGAGAATGGGCAGGAAGAAAAAGTAAGGAAAGAGAATAGAGATGACAGGGAATGCTATTTAGGGTGGGCCAGTCAAGAAAAGCCTCACTGAGGGTATGACCTTTGAGCAAAACCTGAATGAAATGAGAGAGTAAGCCCCGTGGATGTCTTGCAGAAGAATGTTCTAGAAAAAGAGAACAGAAGTCTCACGTTTGCTGTGTTCCCAGAACAGCAAGGAGGTCAGTGTGGCTAGAGCAGATAAGAAGGGGAGAGTGCTGGGCTGGGAGGTGCGGGATGAGCTTGGTGCCTGATCTTGGCTGGGTACCATGTGAGGACTCTGGGACTTTTTCTAAGTGTGCAGGAAGATGGAGAGTTGTGAGCAGGGCCAAGAGCATGTTCTGCCTTCAGTTTTGAAAGGTGCACTCTGGCAGCTGTAGGATAGTCTCTTGAAGAGAGACAGGAATGGAAGTGGGATGGTGGTGAGGGGCTCCTGCAGTTTTATGGTGAGAGACCAAGGAGGCGAGGGATTCTAATTAGTTAAGACAGGCAGCTTGATGGCTTCCTGATATATTTTAAAGGTAGAGCAACAAGATCTGTAAAAGATATAAGGGCAATCCAGGTACTTCCACAATTTTGCCTGTTCCCTTTCACTGGACTAGAGCATATTAGAATGCTTTCCCAAGGTTTAATTTTGCTTTTCTTCTCTGAAGGATGTTCAAGGCACAGTTTTAAGATGTGATTTGCTGGGCAGATGATGGTTTTCATCTGGGTGGTATAAGGTCTGTTTATGGCGCACCTGCCCTCAGGTGTCACTAACTTTGTATCTGATTTACTTTAAATGTCTGCACATGGTTCAATTTTCATTTACATCTGGAAACTTCATAGTGTATTACTTTAATCTCTGCATTGACCTGAAAATTGCTAAGTCTCTCTGAGGTTAGATTTGCCTCGAGATAGATGGTGCATTGATAGGATTCTTGTAGCTCCACGTGTTGGCATTAAAGAAATTACCCTGCCCCCCCCAAAAAAGGAGAATCTATCAGTTTGTGCCTGTTTACAGCAGAGAGGAGCTTGCATACAGAACAGTCTCAATAATGCAGATTTCTGATTGTGCCAGCTCGTTAAATGGACTAGAGGACAACACTGCCACGGAGCAGTCTCCCTTGTTGTGGGGGAGTGACACGGAATCCTGACTCTGAATTGATACCAAAGGCGGATCCATTGGATTTCCTGAATACTGATCGTCGCCCTCTCCCCCCAACCCCCTTCTAGGATGAAAGGAACTCATGTCAAATCAGGGTTTCATTCACTAATAAAATATTCCTTTTCATGTAGTTTGTTAGTTCAGGATGTTGCTCCTGCTTATTATCTCAATTTCCAGTGTTTTTGTTGTTCTTATCAGTGAGGGAAAAGAACACCACAGAATACTCATTCCCAGATGACTGTTTTTAAAATGGGACTTCAGGGGCACCTGGTGGCTCAGTGAGTTAAAGCCTCTGCCTTCGGATCAGGTCATGATCCCAGGGTCCTGGAATCAAGCCCCGCATCGGGCTCTCTGCTCAGCAGGGAGCCTGCTTCCCCCTCTCTCTCTCTGTCTGCCTCTCTGACTACTTGTGCTCTCTCTCTCTGTGTCAAATAAATAAACAAAATTTAAAAAAATAAAATGGGACTTCAGAGGCAAAATGAAGATGAGCGTTTCACATCCTCAATTTCTGTGACTTGCCCCCACTGCTAAATGACCCAAGGGGAGGAAGGGCGTGGGTGTGTTTCCATGTGTTGTGTTATTTTACACATCAGGTTGACTGTTTCCCACAAAACAGACATACATTTTTAAGCAGAGCCCATAGATATTCACTTTGTAAGGAAATAGGAGTGAAGGTGGATCGTCCTAATGCCCCTGGAGCCTAACCACCTGGACAGTGCCGAGCAAGTTCTGAAATGCGTTGTCGGGTGTGCTAAAGAGCGTCTTGACTTCCTGGAGGCTTCTGAATGCTCACAGATGTTTCCAGTTGAGCCAATGCGGGGGTTTGTTTTAGTTCCTTATTAGGTATGTGGGAATTATGCTTCGTCTATTGGATAGATGTCAAACACTTAGGTCAAGGCATACATATGGGCAACATATGAAATCTCGAGAAATTTGGGGGCTAGGCTCTGGAAGGTGGACCTCTCTCTTGTATCTGAGTTTGTCATTTGGTCTTCTGACTCCACTCCTTTAGCTTCCATACCACAAAACAGGCTTGGTTCTCTTTGGCAGGCTCCCCTCCCTTGGACATAAGTGTTCTCTAGGGTTTCATCCTTTGCCAACCCCTGACTCCCCCTACATATTCTTCCCACTCACAACTGTGGCTTTAACTAACCCACAGACAAAATGGCCGTCAAACTGTCACCTCTAGCCCAGGCCACTCCCTTGAGCTATTGGTCTGCACACCCAAGTCTAGTCAGTCAGTTCTTCCTGCCACAGGTGCCCAAAGCAAGTTCTCCACCAGGCCCTTGCTTTTGTCCCATGGCCTGGTCTGTCCCCAAGTGCTGTCTTGGCCCCACTATCCATCCCCCAGTCACACACAACCTTCCCTGCAACAGTAGATCAATAACCACGTCATAAGTATGTTTGATAATAAAGTTTCATTTTAAATTTTTTATCAGAGTAACTCATGCCCATGGTTAGAAAGTCAAGTTAGTACAGAAGGCCTTAGAATAAAAAGCAATCATCCCTTGCCTCAATCCTCCCCACCCTGATCTCCTTGCCAGACGGAACCACCTTTAGCTCCTGCAACTGCCTCTTCTGGTCATTATCCTCATAGATTTAAGTTCTGTGCTTACAGGGTCGTCCCTTCATTTACCGATTTTGGACAACAGCTACTAGTTTCCTGCCATCCTTTTCCATTCCAGCCCCCCTCACTTTAGCCAACATAGTTGGATCACAGTTTTTATTTCCCCTATTTATGTAATTTAAGTAATGTAGTTACACTTTTGTATCTTGCTTCATCACCTTTACATGGAATCACTTGGTCCTGGACTTACAGAGTAAAGATCTTAACACACTTCCCCCCTTTCCCTTTAGTGCTTCTCCCTGCTTTTCCCTGTCTTCTTCTGTCATATGCACTGACTTTCAAGTTATCAAAATTGATGCCACTTGTTTGTCAAATTGATAAATGTATTTTCCCTCTGAGTTTTGAGACATCGCTCCATTTTAGTATCCAGCATTGCTGATAAATTTCATACCAATCTAATTGTCCTTCCCTTGCAGGAAGACTTTAGGATAGTCTCTTCTCACTTTGGTGTTCTGAAATTGCCCCATCTTGTATCAGGTGTGTGCTTTTCAAAATTTCATTTATTTTCCATTACTCCTTACTAATTTTCTCCCACTTGCTCTGTTCACTTTTTCTAGGACTCCTAGATGAAGGACAAGTGGACAAACTAGAAATTATTTTTCAGATGCCTATATTTTCTTATTTTTCTATATTCTGGAAGGTTTTCTCTGCTTTATCTTCCAGCCTCATATTGATTTTTTTTAAACTTGTTTTGTATGCATTCTTATTCTGTGATTTTTTTTTCATGACATCCTGTACTTATTTTATGGATGCAATGTTTTCTCAGTTCTCTGAGAAGAATAATTACATTTTAAAAACTTCTTTTTAAAGGTACAGAGATTTCCCATAGACCCTCCATCCCCATACAGACATAGTTCTTCCCAATATCAACATCCCTGTGATAGTGGTGCATTTACTACAACTGGTGAAACTATGTTGATGCCTTATTACCACCCAAAGTCCATAGTTTGCATTAGGGTTCACTCTTAGCATTCTATATTCTATGGGTTTTGACAAATGTGTAATGATTTGTATGCATATGATTTATAGTATCATACAGAGTATTTTTTTTCCATACAGAGTATTTTCACTGCCCATAGATCCTCTGTGCTCAACCTGTTTATCCCTCAGCATTCATCCCCCAATTAATGATCTTTTAATTATCTCTATAGTTTTTTTCCTTTTACTAGAATGTCATATAGTTGCGATCATACTATGGTATGTAGCCTTTTCAATTGGCTTCTTTCACTTTATAATATGTATTTAAGTTTCCTCCATGTCTTTGACTTGATACCACATTTTTTTCAGTGTGATTAATATTCCATTGTGTGGATGTTTGTGTATCTGCTCCCCTACTGAAGACCATCTTGGTTGCTTCCTAGTTTGGGCAGTTACATATAACCCATTTGTATCTATCCATGTGTAGGCTTTTATGTGGACATAAGTTTTCAGCCCTTTTGGTTAATACCAAGGTGCACAGTGACTAAGGTAAGAGTGTGTTTAGTTTTATAAGAAACCGTCAAATTGTCTTCCATAGCAGCTGTACCATTTTGCCTTCCCTCCAGCATTGAATGGGAAGTTCTGTTCCTCACCAGCATTTGGCGTTGTCAGTGTTTGGGATTATGGCCATTTTTCCACATGTGTAGTGGTATCTTGTTTTATTTTGCATTTCTCTGGTGATGTATGATGAAGACCATTTCTTTATATGCTTGTTTGTCATCTGTGTGTCATTTCTGGCAAGGTGTTTGTTAAAGTCTTTGGGCCATTTTTTAATCAGGTTTTTTGTTTTCTTGTAGAGGTTTAAAAGTTCATTGTATTTGGATATAGTTCTTTTTCAGATTTGTCTTTTGCAAATATTTTTTCCCAGTCTATGGCTTGTCTTCTCAGTTTCTTGGCATTGTCTTTAGTAGAGCAGAAGTTTTAAACTTTAATGAAATGCAGCTCACCAATTACTTCTTTCATGGGCTGTGCCCTTGGTGTTGTATCTAAAAAGTCACAGCCAAACCCAAGGTCATCATGTTTTTCTCCTATGTTATCTTTTAGGAGTTTTATAATTTTGCATTTTACATGTAGGTCTGTGATCCCTTTTGAGTTAATTTTTGTGAAGGGTGTGTCTACTTCATCTTTTGCATGTGGGTGACCAGTTGTTCTGGCACCCTTGGTTGAGAAGACTGATGACTACATTACGTTGCCTTTGCTCCTTTGTTAAAGATCAGTTGACTATATTTATGTGAGCCTATTCTTGGGCTCTCCATTTTGTTTCATTGATGGAGTTCTTTATTCTTTCACCAGTACCATGCTGTCTTGATGACCGTAGTACTGTAACTTTATACTAAGTCTTAAAGTCAGGTAATGTCAGTCTTCTAGTTTTGTTTTTTCCCTTCAATATCATTTTGGCTATTTTGGGTCTTTTGCATCTCTCTATAAACTTTAGAATCAGTTTGTCACTATCCACAAAATAATTTGCTGAGAATTTTATTGGAATTGCAGTAAGTCTAGAGATCAAGTTGGGAAGAATTGACATCTTGACAATATTGAGTCTCCCTATCCATGATTATGACATAAATTTCCATTTATTTAATTCTTTGATTTCCTTCATCAGAGTTTTGTAGGTTTCCTCTCATAGATCTTCTACGTATTTTGTTAGATTTATACCTAAGTATTTCATATGTTGGAGTGTATATGCAAGTGGTATTGTGTTTTTTAATATCAAATTCCACTTGTCTTTTGCTTGTATATAGGAAAGTGGTTGACTTTTGTATACTCACCTTGTATCTTGTGACTTTGCTATAATTGCTTGAATTCAAGGAGTCTCAGACGAGAAGAAGGTACTTGACATCTCACTGTAACACCTCTGCAGTGAGCATTTGGCATTGCATTACTCCATTTTGGATTCCTTCTCAGTAGCCTTTTTTTCTTAGTAGTTTTTTTTTTTTTAAACTTATAAAAAAAACATGCAGGCACATCTAGAAGGATATACACCAAATTGTTAACATTACTTACTCCATCTGTGTGGGATAAGGAGCCAGAGTATCTGTTTTATGTATTCTCTGTTTGTTTTCCTAAACTATTAAAATTTTGAAATAAAATCTAGTAAAAAGAATTACATAACAATGTAAATATAGAGATGGAAGAATTATTTAAAGCAAATATCTATGTAACCACTGTCCAGATCAAGAAACTGCCAGTCCTGTAGAAGCTCTCCTGCATCCCTTCCCATTCCCAGTGTCCCCAGTCATTCCAGTTTGACCCTTATCCAACTTTGCAGGTTTTTACTTCTTTGGATTTACTGATAGTTTCATCTCCTAAACTTCTTAAAACTTAATTTAAGTAGAATCATAATACAGAATCATATTTAAATTGAGTTATTCCTTTGTATCTGGCTTCTTTTGCTTAACTTCATTTTTGTGAGATTCAGTCCCATGATTACATATAGGGCAGTACATTCATTTTCACTGCTGCAAAATATTCCATTATATGAATATATGATCATTTATTTGGCCAGTCTACTATACATGAACATTTAAGTTGTTTCCAGTTTTATGCTATTATAAAGAATGCAGGTAGGAACATTCTTATACAGATATCCTGATAAATATGTACTCATATTTCTGCTTGGTGTATATTGAGGAGCAGAATTGATGGTCATAGAGCATGTATATCTTCAATCTTCATTAGATACTGTCAAAACAGTTTCCTAAAGTAGTTACACCAATTTATGTAATACACGTCAGGTAAAAAAAACAACAACAACCTGTTATTCTGATGAGTATAGAGTGGCATCTTATTATAGTTTTTATTTACATTTTACTAATAACTAGTGAAGTCAAGTTCATTTTACATGTCAGTTGGCCCTTAGGATTCCTTCTCTGTTTCAGTTTTATTTTTCCCTTTTGTACGGTTAGGAGTTTAAAAAGTGTGTTTTGGATTCAGGGCACCTGGGTGCCTCAGTTGGTTGAACAGTTGACTTTTGATTTGAGCTCAGGTTATGATCTCAGGCTCCTGGGAACTGAGTCTCACAACAGGCCCCCTGCTTGGCAGGGAGTCTGCTTGAGGTTTCTCTCTCTCCCTCTGCCCCTTCCCCCATTCTCTCTCAAATAAGTAAAATCTTTTTTTTTATGGAAGTATGTTTTGGATTCAAATTATCTATCACTTACATGTGTTACAAACACGTATCTTCTACCACTCTGTGACTTGCCTTCTTACTTCTTTTAGGGTATCATTTAATAAAGGGATTTAAAAATTTTTATTGTGGTCCAGTTGCTCAATATTTTTGCATTTTTGGTTAGTGCTTTTTCTGTCTTATTTAAGAAATCTTTTCCTAATCAGTGGTCAAGAAGGTGTTCTCTTGCTCTTTTTTCCTGAATGGTTTGTTTTGTCTCACATATTTAGAACTTCAGCCTGCCTGAAATTGATTCTTGTATATGGTGTGAGGTCAGGATCAAATTTCTGTCCTAAAAACAAATAGCCATCAACCCATAGTTCTTTAACAACAACAACAAAAACAACAATATAAAAATGAAGCACACAGTGGAGGCAAGACCTCATATGGCTGAGCCTCTGCCATGCTCTCATAATGTGTCTTTCAGCCATCCTAAGTACATCCTCCTCTGCCTCTGTTCCTCCTAGTGACCCTTTACTAGCCGCCATCCTGTGCTTGGTCAGTGCATTCTCAAAGGTGAGTAGGAAAGGGAAAGTTCTTTACCTTTTGATCTGATAAGCATTCTGTTTGACTTTATTCTCGTGTCTTTTAATAAGATGAAACCAATACTTTTTAAAAGAGCAGCTTACTGTAAAACAAAATCTAAAACTTCAATGATACTAGTAATGTTTGTCTCAGTATTGAAGTACTACCCACAGTTTGAATGTAGTCATACTTTTAATGTGTAGAAGAAAGTCCATCTTTAATTTCACTAAAAAACTATTGGAACTTGCAAGTGCAAATCTTGAAGTTGAACTGAGCTTGCTTTAGAAATAATCTTTCTTATTCCCAAAAGAATGTTTCCATTAGGAAAAAAAAAAAAAAAAAAGAAGAAACCCTGCCTTAGAAGTGATTATTTTCTGCATACAGGTCTATTGGAAAGAAAAGAAGCATACAGCTGGAAGGAATTTAAGATGTCAGCTAGTACAAGATTTTTACCTCTAAGAAGTGGACTGTTCTCACTTCTAATATAATTCCAGAAAAGAAAATTCCACACCCTCTCCTAGTAATATTTAATATACCTCACTGTCAGTGAGTTTTCCTTATGCTATGTCATAAGTCCATTTTCTTATTCTGTTTCAAATGGAACAGAAATTGGGCCAACAATCTTGTGTCTATAACAGTCCCGAATCTACTTGATTCCTGAACTCCCTGCCAGCCTTCTTTTCATGATATAGTCAAATATGTTTTTTAGCTCTTTCTTTAAGTCAGTTTCCAAGTCCTCTCATTACTGCTCTTTATCCCATCTGAAATTTCTCCACGTCATCTATAAGTTATGATTTATAGACTCAAAAATTCAACCTAATACTTTTGCCAAGGTATGACCAAATGCTAGTCTCTTAAATAAGACCTCTAACCTGTACTTTTTGTGTGTGTGGTGAAAAGATTTTTTGTGGTTTGAAACACAGTTTTTTGTCTCTGCTTCCTGGGACTATCCAACGTGATAGGTAACAAATAAAAAATAAATATAAATTCATATGGACAAATAAAATGGGCGATGAGGCTTGGTAGATGAAGGATATCAATAAATTTTTCAAAGATGGAAAGCAATGGATAAATGGGAATTGAATTAGCAGAGGAGAGAAAACTGAAAGCCAAGTGCCCACAGAGCTGGAAGGTAGCCTGAAGAGGTCGATTTGTGGTCAGGACCAGAAACGTGGAACCACACTTGGAACCACAAGCTGTGCCAGAAGACAGTAAGAAGGGGGAGGCAAAAAACTGGTGTTGAGTGGAAAACCCAATAAGGAGTAGTTAGACCCCTTCAGTCACAGCCACCTGGGCAATAGAGCCCAGTGGGTATATTCTCTAGGGAACTTAGATCAGAGAAGCTTTGGGCTTGGAAATAGCAGATACAGATGAGAGTATGGGTAAGACTCCTTAGAGAAAACAAGATTATTAGGTAAACTTCCACATATAGAAAGATGTTATCTCCTTTCTGGGCACCCAAAACAGATAGCAAGGCTCATATGTCTCCATTCTTGGTTTAGAGGATTAGAAGTTTCTTTGCTGGGAACCTGACCAACTGAATCAAAAAGACTTTTGGAGGCCTTCTGTAAAATGACTGGGTTCCCCCTCAGTCATGTCACGTAAATTCAGCTTTTGAGGTCTCACAGTGGATACTCAAGGTTTGCCAGGTATTTGAGGACTATCTATAACATGAACAAATAGAACCAAAACAAATAAACTATTAGGAAAAGAATCTCAGAGGGAACAGAGAGAAAAGCAGAGAGGAGGAAAAAAAAAAACCCAAGTAATTATAATTGATATTCTTGGAAAGATTAGAGGATTCATGAAAAAGGGCTTAGAGATTAAAATATAATATTAGAAATTAAAATTAAGTGGAAAGTTGGAATGTTGATGACACTGCCCAGAAAATAGAATGTGAAGACAGAGATGAAAAATGTAAGAGAAAAGAGGAAGAAATAAGAGGCTTCGTTTAGGAAGTCCAAAGTCTGAATAATAGGAGTTTTAGAAAAAAAGATAGAGAAAATGCAGGAGGAACATTTATAGAAAAATATTATAGAATACTTTACCAAAGTCTAAGGACATAAATTTCCATATGGAGAGGGTACATTAAGTGCCTAGCATAATGAGTGAAAAAACATCATCAATTCCAAGACACATCTGATAAAGTCTGTGAATTAAAAAAATTTTTTTTCTAACAGTTTTCACAGAGAAGAAAGTAGGTCATATACAGAGGCTCAGGAAGTATGACTAGTATGACTTCTCAACTGCAATAGTGGAACCTAGATCAAATAGAGCTGTACTTGGGGCGCCTGGGTGGCTCAGTGGGTTAAAGCCGCTGCCTTCGGCTCAGGTCATGATCCCAGGGTCCTGGGATTGAGCCCCGCATCGGGCTCTCTGCTCTGCGGACAGCTTGCTTCCTCCTCTCTCTCTCTGCCTCTCTGCCTACTTGTGATCTCTGTTTATCAAATAAATAAATAAAATCTTAAAAAAAAAAATAGAGTTGTACTTTCCAAATCTGAAGGAAAATAATCTCCAATCTGGAATCTTGTACCTGGCCAAATTGTCAACCAAATGCCAAGGTAGAATAAGACTATTTTCAGACAGATACACAAAGTCTCAAAAATTGGTATCTCATGTGTTTTCTTGGATAGTTCTTGGGGGAGATGCTCTACTGAGATGAGAGAAGAAGCCAGAAATTTTGCAGGAACTAGAGGAAAGTGAAGGAAGTTCCCTGATGGGAGGTAAAGAGAAATTCCATGGTGATACCTGGATATCAGTGGTTAGACCTAGAGGACACTCTTTCTAGATTGGACAGGAGGATGGAGAGGTCAGGAGAGATGGGAACAAACAACAAGTAAGAAAGATCATGCAATATGTTTATCTGTGATGAAATAAGTTTTCTAATTCTGTCCTAGAGTTAGATATAATAAAAAAATAAATAAACAATTGAAATTGAGGCAATTATTAACACCAGGAAAAAAAAGGTTGTAGAAGAAATGAAATATAATTGTAGTATACTATCGGGCTCAGTTAGGAACAATATTTAAACAGATGTACTAATGTAATGCAAATACTGAGTATTTTTGTTACCAAAAATTGTGATACAGTTAAATTGAGAGGATTTTGGTGAGGGGATAGAAGAAGTGTATAGGAGGTAGGAGAGCTAAATCTTCATCTTCTACAGAAGGAAGCCAGTAGACATTAAAAATAGGTAAGAAATAGCAGCTGAAGAATATTAGTTAAAATATGAAGGTATATACTGAAGGAGACAGCCAGAAAGGTTGAAAGTGATCGCCTTTGGTCCCTGGAACTCAAGAGTGGAAGGATAGTGAGGGTGAAGGACTGCTATTTTAAATTGCCAGCCTTATAGTACCATTTGATTTTTAAATTATGTGCATGTTTTATTTTGATAAAAGTAAAATAAATACATGTACATAAAAGTATATTTGCATGTATGAATTTTTAATGTATCTCACAAAATATTAAAAGTAATATTTGAGAAAAACAGCAACACATTTTTGGAATATATTGAAAAGTTAATGTATTTTTTAGTGAACAATCATGAGTTCAGAATCATGGTAGATTTGATATTTGGCATTGGAATTTGTGAAACTGTAGATTTATTATTCACACATGTGGTGTCTGATTTATCTTTAATATTTATTAAGCATTAGGAAAAAAAGTGCCAGAATCATTGGATTTCAAATTTGCCTTCCTAGAGGAAAAATTCAATCTGAATGAAATGGGCAAGTTGGCTCTTCTAATTTTAAATGATTAGTGTTGATTATGGTTTGCTTGAAATATATTCCAGATGATTATTTATTTGAAACATTTAATACTCAGTCCTAGATGGTCTACTTCCCGCTTTGGACACTTCTAGACTTTCAGCCTCACAGAGTCAGTGTGAGTGGTGTGTTCTATCAGACATATGAATTTCTTACTACCATGCTTGGAATGTGGTAGCTGCTTTCCTGACTTCCCCCTCCATCACCATGATCACTCTGGGAACACATCCCAGTCCCTTGGGGTCAGGCAGCTGCTATCTTGTCCTGCTTTCTCTTTATGTAAGTCTTGCTCTTTTCTTCATTTCTCAGTATTACTCACTAGTTAAAATTTATTGTGTGTATCAGTGATCAATCTCTCTTTTCCCCAGGAGTTTTATTTTTTTTAATTTTAAATTTTTTTTAAAGATTTTTCTTTATTTATTTGACAGACAGAGATCACAAGTAAGCAGAGTCAGGCAGACTGAGAGGGGGAAGCAGGCTCCCTGCTGTGCAGAGAGCCCAATTCGGGACTCGATTCCAGGACCCTGAGATCATAACCTGAGCCGAAGGCAGAGTCTTAACCCACTGAGCCACCCAGGTGCCTCTCCTCAGGAGTTTTAAAACTATTACTTTTTTTTCATAATTATTTTTCTTGATATAAGTCAAAGTCCCTAAAGTATATTGTACTGTATTCTACTAAATACCTAGCTGCATTTCTGATTCCAAATTACCAGACTGAGACCATAAATAAGGAGTAAGAGATTTTACTTGTGCCCCTCATTTGGGTACAAGTTATGGTAAACCTCAAAAACCCCAGCAAGTGATGAGCAGACTTTCAGCAAAACACTGCCTTTTATTTTTATTATTCATTCCTTTGGCATCATGGAAACTTCACGTTTTTGGCTAACATGTTTTTTTTTAGCCAGTTAGACTCAGGATATCTTTTTGTATCTGTTATATTTCTGGGTGTAAAAATACCAGGAGAGTCTACTTTGAGGCACTAGTGAGTTCTCAGATGTTTTTAGAAAATCACTGTCAGGTGTTTCTAGGGAAGAGGCTTCTAGTGATTCAGCTACTGTCTGCTCCCTCTGGGAAGAGCATCTTAACAGTTCGTTGGCTTAGTGATGCCACAACAATATCCCGTGCCCTGGACTCGTGGCCAGCAGGTCGAAAGGCAGCCAATCGTTCTGCAAGGCCTCCCGCACCAATGCGTACAGCGCGGCCACACACCCCCGGGCGTAGAAGGTCCCCTGCAGCAGGCAGCCGTGGGGGAGGTGCACGCGCAGCAGCGTGTAGCTGTACTTGCGCAGTTCCCGCTGCTCCTCCTGCTCCAGCATGGCCTTGGTCCGCCACTCAGCCACTCCACCGCCTCGGACCTGAGCCTCTACTCCTGCTTGATCTCCTCCGCAGTGAGGTTGAAGAACCTGGACATGTGACACTGATCTAGGGACGTCAGTTACAGTAGCAAGACCTCAGCTTGGTCCATTCAAAGTTCTTTGCAAGGAACAGTTAGGTGTGTTTTTTAGTTTTCTTCTGAGTTTGGATAGAGATTGAGACAAATTAGAAGATATTATTTCTTTAGCAATCTAACAGGACTGTATAAATAATTGCATGATAAATAAGGTGTAAGTGGCCGATTAAGCAGAGAGAAACTTGGAAGCTTTTGCCAGTCCCTTTCAGTAGCCTGATTCTGGTCATGTGTAATTACCTGCATCAGCCATTTGGGATCCATTCATTAAGTACAAAATTGTCTCTGGGGGCCCTCAGTCACTGTAGATTGAATGAAATTGGGAATTTGTCACATTGGAAGGACCATTTTTTTCTTTTTTGAAAAATAGCTTTCTTAAGATATAAGTGAACATACCATACAAAGCAACTATTTGAAGTACACAATTGGATAGTTGTGGTATATTTCAGTATTAACTTTTATTTTTGCTCTTTCAGATATTTTATTT